>VYZT01031491.1:12750-53380 GCA_013400735.1 Pomatostomus ruficeps
GGACTGACCTGAACCCCCACACCCTGCCCCCCTCGCACCATTGGTGGGAGGGAGGGAGGGGTGGGGAGGGAAAAGAACGGTGTCTTTTAAAGGTTTAGTTTTACTTCTCATATCCTCCTTCTAACTCTGGTAGTAATAAATTTCACTTTGCAACTTAAGTTGAGCCTGCTTTGTCCTTGGAGTGTTTTCTCCTGGTTCCTTATCTCATCTCAGGGACCCTTGTGTTAATTAATTTTTTTTTTCCCCTCTCCTTCCCTCCTCTGCCCAACTGTGGCAGGGGAGGGAACGAGTGAGTGGCTGCCGCAGGTGCCTGGCACTTAGCCTGGATCAAATAATGACAATACAGAAAAAATTAAATATATGGAAATGCAAAAGGAACTTTTTTTATTGTGATGAGAAGAAAATAGATTGTTGCAGTCCCTTTGCAGGAAGCAGTCTTGGTCTGCTCTCAGGAAGTTCCTTCTTTCCTCAAAAAACAGTTTTGCAGAATGAACTTCTTAGCTGCATAATGTAAGAGAACTAAATTTTACCCCCCTGCATGAATAAATAGATTAATTGTGAGTGACAGCTGAAAAAAATGAATTTCATGACAGTGGATGATATCAAAATCCTCTGTTGATTCACTTCAGAAGAGGCGTGTCCTCTTCCAAGGACCTCACCCCCAATCAAGGGATCAAATTGGTAAGCAGTATGTAGGGCAGTTCAATTTATTCTCTGGCTCATCTGTTCTGACTGTCAGGAAGACTCCCAGTCAGTGGCAGCCCCAGTAAGTGCACACAGAGATGGAACCACCCAACTTACCACTTCAGAGCTGGTTCTTTCCTTGCTGCGGTGCGGAATGTGGGCAACTGGTTGGGGCAGATCTCTGGAGCCTCACATGCTGATCCTGCAAACGCATCCCTTTGGATTTGTGCCAGGACGCTAACTGGTCAGCCATCTGCAGCAGGGCTCCAGCAGGAACCTTCTGCTCTGGCACCTCACTTCTGTAGGAAAGAGGCAGCTGGGTGCAATGTACTGCAGGAATGCACTGTCAGGCACTGCTGCCTCCACCCACAGCCTCATGCTGTAGTTCCCAGCCCAAGCGTGGTGAACTCAGGAGCAGGACCAGTCCGTGCTGCACAGCACAGGCATGTTTCTGTGAGGTTAGATGTGACTAGACTTAGGCTCAAAGCTCCCAAGAGCTGGAAAGCTGCATGTGGGCACTTCCAACACAATAAGGGCTAGCATGCTGCTCATGCACAGGGATGCCATTTTTGCAGCATGTTGGACTCATTAGGCAGGAGTGTCAGTGCCTGAAAAAGTAGAAAGCAGTAAAGAGACAGGTCCTCGGTACCTCCCTTTGATGTCTCCGGTAACATGAAAGGCAGCCTATGCCACTCTTCTGCTACAGTGACAATAAAAAAAATCAAAAAAGAAATGGAAATTATCAACCATAGAGGAGATCCCTGCAATTTGGTGGTGCTTCTGATCCACAAAGCTACTTTTCTGGTTTCTCCCATTAGCCCAGCTGAAGTATGTGCAGAGGCAGATTATGCATCAGGCCAAAATATTAACGTTCACAGCATTAATGCTTTGGAGCCTTTAAAATGAAGAGCACTAACAGAAAAATCTTTTCAATCCTTTCATATAAAATCCCATCATTCTGAATTGACAAAAATAAATGCAGTGAACTTTCAGTGATATTGCACCATATAAAAAGGTTATTAAAAATGTATTTGAAGGACTAGCTTTGTCAATACTAATGCACTGAAGAAAGGGAGGGCTTTCCAGTTCAGGCACTGATGTACAGACTTAGTGAGGGAGTGATTACTGCAATAATAGATTCTGGTAGCTTTAAGTTAGACAGCATTTTTAGACTTCATATGCAAAGAATTGCCTTCAGTTATAAAAAGATGAACTACTTAGTAATATTGAGGTGAAATAAGAATATGTGTTTAAAGAAATTCTGCCAAGTAGATATTGGTTTGGCTCTGAAAATGTGTTTGAAAGATGGGGAGGAGAGATAAAACAGCAGTGTAGAGAAGTAGAAGAGTAGTGGTGGGAATGTACATGATTTATTGGTTTATTTGTTGATTCTTATTTCCATAGTAATCAGAAGGGTTTTTAGAGATGATCTATACATTCCCTAAAGTGATATGAACATAGCAACAAAGATCCAGTGCATGAAACTTTTAAAGCACAATTGCCTCCAATTTGAGAACCAGGTCCACTCTCTTATCTTGAATTCAGACACCTCTGACCTTGCCACTCATTCTGGACTAAATAACTATTTGATCAAGATTCAGTATTACTGTTATGGGGTTTTGGTGCCTGTCTTCCAGGACCAAATGAAAACCAGTCAATCTTGTTTCATTGCCATAAATGAACCTAGAATAAAACAATAACACAGAAAAAAAGCCAATATTTCAAACCCTCAAATTCAGTCATTTGGGACAATGATAAGAGGGGTAAGAATTTTTTAATTATCATTGTGGGGTTTTTTGATAATGCTCCCTCTGAAGAACACAGAAAACACTCTTCCCATTAGTATGTGCTGCCACTTTCAGTTTTGTTCACCTCAAGTATCACCACTGCTGCCTTTCTTTCAGTGTTCGAGGGAAGGTGAACATCTTTGACTCCAGGCGTCAGTCCCTGTTGAAGTGAGAAGGTAAGTGCCAACTGCCTCAGCTGTGCTGACAGCTCTCACACAGGTTTTGCACAGTCCTGTCTTTGTGAGTCTCTGTTCCTAAAGGAGCTGTGTTCTGCATTGCTTTTTTTGTGTGCACAGTAGTCTGCTTTTCCCAGGTTAATTGAATGAATGGAATGCCTATTAGTTCTTGAGGCCTGTGTGTCTTAAGAGTGCAAGGGTTTTAAATACTAAACCCAGTAAAATTGTCCTTGTTCAAAGAGGGTCCCTTTGTACTATAGCTGGAATGTCTGGCAGCTCCTGCCCTAGTGGTGGAAGGTCCATCCCCATCAGGGCTTAAAAAACCTTGCTGAAATCTTTTCTGGCTATTCTGCCTTAGCAGTGATGTGAGGTAGCAGAAGAACACAACAGACATTTAAGAGAACAGTATGGTAATACGTAACAAGCTTTCATAAAGGATATTTTTCATTTGGTTTTGGGCTTTTTGGGTGTTTGGGGCTTTTTAAAAATAATGTTTAAATATGTTTTGGACTTCTTGTGCATTGATGCACTTGCATGACAGTCTCCAGCAGGGATTTCATTGACTTTTCTGAGTTCATAGACAGGCATGTGATAACTCAGGCTGAGCATGAAAAGTGGCACAGGGGAAAAAAAGGCATGGTCTTTTGGAGGGTACTGGCATTTTTCTGTTTTTCAGGGTATGACAACTAATCATGACAATGTTTTCTTAATAACAAATTATCTGTAGATCATTAGTTTTCTACAATGTAGTGCTCTAAAACTTCTACTGCATTACACACGTGCAGATAGGACACACACATACCATCTAGAAAAGCATTAAAGTTGCCACTGGCAGTCATCACAGTTTTGAAGACTGGAAGGTCTGCAACCTGGCTTAGTATCAAGCATATCTCCGAGGAAACATGTCCCTAAATTAACACAGCAAATCATGCATGTTTAATGTATACATCTGTAATTTCAACACAAATATCTTTGTCATGATGACTAGAAACACAACTTAGACTTTCTTTTTATTTCCAGAGTTAGTAGAGAATTAAGTGTTGCAGTGTGCTATGGCCAGGTTTCGGTTTCCCTCATGGCCAGGCACTGCTGTCTCTCCCCTTCCCCTCCCCCCATTCCCCCGGTATCTGATTTCTCCCCCGGAGGGCTCTGTATTTCGCAATCCAATACAAAGCCCGCCAAATTCAAACCCCGCACTCCTTCCCCATAGGATGTTTATATCCTTCCCCCCAACTCGTGTTGGTATATATGTAACTGTAACATGCCGTGCCAGTGCTTCCCTGGCACGATCCTGGTGCCCGAATAAACCATCTGGGAAGCCCCTCTGCTTGTCTCTCCTTCCTTGGCACACCTGGAACACTGGTGGGTTAGGTGAAACCCTGCTGGACCTTCGCCAGCCTTCCCACACCCCTGAAGCAGCCCAGCAGCCCTGAAACCATGGGCGGACACCCGGTGCCCCCACCGGCAGCATCGTGGCAATTAAGTGCTTAGTGGATTTAAATACTGAATCTTCACTGAATATTTTCACAATAATTCAAATATATATGCATGTAATGAGTATCATTGAATGGAGAAAATGGACCTGCCCCCTGTTTTGTTGACTGTATCTACTATCCAGCTGCCGCATGGAGCTTTGTTTTATGAGTCAGCAATAATTTTTCAGCGTTTATTTCAAATTTCACTGCTGTCATTTATTAAAAACTATCAGGGGTTAATGTGAGAAGATACTTTGAAGGAAAAATCTTTGGGCAGATATCTCATATTTACACATCTAGTGCCCAGGGTACTGCAGACCCTGATCCTGCTGTGGACTTTTAGGTTTATTTCCATAGTGTAACATTCTTTTTCCAAGACTTTGCTATGCCAAGCCAGGTTTATGAGCTCTCCCAGCACATCCCTTTCCCATCCACTGATCCAAGCCTGAATTCTATATAAAGAGATGATAGTACAGAATCAAGACAGGGCCCTGAATATACCTTTCTGAAAGCTGTATTTTATCTGCCATTAAGTTTTAAGAAAATGTTTAGTCCATACATAAGTGCTCATAGACCTCTGGGCTAACATGTGCTGTTAGCAGTGATGATACTCAGCACCAGCACTGGACACCAGCAGTACACTTGGGGGGTTAGACATCCTGGCTGCCTTCCACCTTTCAGCTGTCCGCTGAAGCTTCTGAGCTCCATAACCTCTGTTAAAGTTGGTCTGCAGACACCAGGTGAGAGAACTACCTAGAAATCCTCTCTGAGGTCCATATTCAGCGCTGCAGGGGTCACCCAACAAGTGACGCTCAGAGGCCCCGGGCAGCATCTCTGCCCCACAGCAGCCTTGCTCAAACTTCCCGAGAACACCCAACCTCTGCAGAAGAAAACACCCTTTGTCACGACAGGGGTTTTTTTACTCCTAGCCGGTACAAATCAGGCTGCGTGTCAGACATTCGCCCACCCCGTATTTCTCATCCGGTGCCTTTGCTGGCTCGGCCGGACGCGTGCATTCCAGCAGCTTTATCTTCGACTATTGCACAGGGCCCAGGGACCCTCCTACGGCCCGGGCTCTCCCACGCAACCGCGGCGACGGCCGTCTGGCAGCGCCGGGAGCAGCACCCCGGTGCTGGCTGGCGAGAAGCGGAGCAGGGCGCTGGGCGGGCTCCCGCGGGCCGAGAGGACGGACAGGGCGNCGCCCGGCAGGGGGCGGCGGGGAGGCCCCTCACCGGTCGTTAGACACAGCCGGGGTGCCTTCTGAGCGGCGGCTCCATAGCTCAGTGGTTAGAGCACTGGTCTTGTAAACCAGGGGTCGCGAGTTCGATCCTCGCTGGGGCCTGGGGGTCCTCTTTTGTTTTTTCAGAGTGGCACAGCTTTTGACTGCACCCCCGAGTAACCAGTCTGATTTTAGGTATTTTGGTGGTGGCGGACTAGAGCATGCGTGCAGTCTCCGGGGGCTTCCTGTTAAGGGAAACGCTTCGGAAACCAATGCGTTCTGTAAAACCTGAGTGTTTACATTAATAGCGGTAGCCAGATTAACTCACGGCTGTGCTTCGTGCCGGCAAGGGAGTGGGGGGAAACAATAACCTCTTTGGGAAGCAGCGTGGGAATGGCTGAGTAAATATTTGCACAGCTCGTCACAATTTCCCTGATGGCAGCTTTGGCAAAATGCTGTTAGGGGTTTAAAAGGAATAAATTGCCCCTTCACAGTTTGTCAGGCAAGCCAGGCTGTTGGGTTTATTTCTGTGCTGGAGGCTGGACAGCAGAGGTGCAATGATTCTTTGCCTTTTTTCTTTTTTCTTTTAGGTTATAGAAAGAGCTAGAAAGCTCCACACAAATCGCCTTGAGCACAACACTTCAAAAAGACGCATTTGGGTTTTTTTCAGAAACCTTGTTAGGGGGGTGTTTGGTTTCCAGCACCGCAAACACGGCAGCACCGTCATCAAAAAAAGGGCAATTAATCCCCGCACTGTGGGGAGGGGGAAGGAGCGCGCCCCTGCAGGGCTGCTGCTTACGGGCAGCTGCCGCAGGCTGCGCTCAGCGTGACCGAGGTGTCGCCAAGACGCGTGGGCTGCATCGTAGCACTGCAGCTCGTGTGATACCCGCACCGCTCCTATCCAGCCTCCTTCCTCTGCTGATGGGAGATCAAAGCTGTGAGGATGGGGTGCATGGGGCTGGATAAGCTGCCAATGCCGTGGTGAGAGGAGCAAGGGGCAGACCCGCTACTTCTCCCTTATGACTGAAGTTGTGCTATTATGCCACGAGGCCCAAACAGTATTTGAATTTGCAGTGCTTTGGGGTACTTGCACGTAAGAGTTTGCATGGAATGACTCCTGTTTGCTACGTTGCCTCCCCACCCCATCTGGGAAAACACTGCTTGATCCTAATCTCAGTGTTACCACCTGACTACCATCCTACACAATGCCGTGGTTCAGCAGTCCTCCCAGAGTCCTTGTGTCAGATCCGTGGCGGTGGTGCTAAAACCCAGTCTTTGGGGGGAATCTGTTCTCTCCGGGGGGTCTGGTCGAGGCTGGGTACAGTGTTTCTCTGCGGGCAGGGAGCGGGGTCTCGCCATGACCAACCAGGGCACTATGCGATCCCTGGGATGGCACGGATGGCCTGCAGAAGTCACGCGTGTATTTCTGGAGGCTGCATGGACTACTTCGTCTCACAGGATCCTCCAGAACGAACATGCAGGAGCTCCTCAAGCGCTGGGCTCGGCACAGCCCACGGGGTCAGGGTCCGGCTGGAGGGCCGGGGCTGCGGCGCTTCAGCCACGGGAGGGAGGATCATGCACCAATGCCTCGCTGCAGGGTTCCCCACGTCCACAAAGCACCATGCGGACAGGCTCAGCTATTCCCGTTTGTTGGAGCTACACGTGAGCTGCCACGGGTGCTTTCCAGAGCGCTGCCGGAACGCTTGGTGCGCTGCGAGGTGGGGCAGAGCCCCGTGCCAGCACTGGAGCGGCGCTCCCCGCGCAGGGCTGGGCTGCCCCGCCGGGCCCCGCGTTACATAAGCGCGGAACGGGGGCGATGCCGCCGCAGGCCTTCAGGGGGAGAGCCAGCTCCTAGGAACGGGAGGGCGGCAGGAAGGAAGGAAAGGAGGAAGCGTCGGCTACTCCGAGCGGGCGGAGCGCCCGCGCTCCTTCCGGGCGCGGCTCCAGGCCGTAGTGAGGGGCAGGGCGGTGGCGGCAGCGCGCTGGCCCCGAGCTGCGCGGCTGGGCGAGCGGGCTTGGCGGATCGGGCGCGGCTGCCGCGGCTGCCGCCGGTCCCGAGTGTTTCGCGGGTGCGATCGATTTTTGATTTCCAAAGATGTCTCTTCACAGTTAAACGGATTCTATTTTAAAATACCTAAGGGTCTTGGCCGTAGTAGTGCTGCCCCATGCACGCGGCAGAGCGAGTGCCGCGCCGCTGCCTGCACCCCCGTCCGGCAGGGCACGGCCCTGCGGCGGAGCGGGCTGCAGCGCTCCGCTCCAGCCTCCCCTGGGCGCTGGCCGTGCTGCCCGTGGCAAGAGGCAGCGGTGCCACCTCTCCTGCCTCCGGTGCATCCACTCACGGGCATGAGTGGAAAGCAGGAGATACGCCTAGGCCTTCCTCCAAGCTGGTTTTCCCTGCCTTCTCCATTCGCCAAGGGACATCTATATACCATTCCCTGATCCCAGCCAAGGAGTGACCCCAGAATTTCCTTCATCCTATACGTGCACATCTGCACTTCATTTCTAGCTATAGAGGAAGCTTTTTTAGTAGCTGTTGTTACTGAAGGTGAGATATGTGTCAAAGCATTGCTCAAAAACAATAAGGTGACCTTCGCTAGGTCCAGTGGTGCAGTCATTAGTGATGTCATTAGAAAATGTCTGTACGGTTTATTTCTCCAAACTGTGGTGACGAACTTGGATAGTACTAACTGTGTTTCCATTTTGGACTGCTAGCTGAGCCCCTGAGAATTACCACAGTGTCTGGAAAGACAGACACCTTGCCATTGCTGTAAGGCATTCTGAACTCAGTGGAGATATTTCTCCTTGTTATGTTTTTTCCAGGAAAGTTTTACCCATCTGCTCAGTTCAACAGCAGGAGGCCTTAGACAAGAAGAGACTGTTTTCTTCATGAGGCTAATATTTTTTTTTACCAGATATGTAAAAAAAATGGATATATCTCAGCATATCCTACTGCAGTGTGATACTGTTTTTGACAATGAGAATAGGGAATCAAAGTCAATGGTTGTGAAACTGGTTTTGTCAAAAGGACACATAATGAAATATAAACACTTTCAATATTCCACATGCTTTAATATTGTACAGATGCTGCCAAAACAACATGAATTTCTAAAAACCCCAAACAACCTCTCATACCAAACTTCAAGCATTTTCTGAACCTAAGATAAGTAAAGAATGTTTCCATTTGTTTTGTCAGAAAATAACTAATGAAATTTCCGCTAATGTTTCTTTATTTTCTGTAAGTAGTTTAGTTTGATATCAGAATTTGAATTTGTGTCAGCAAGGTAAAGCCAAAAATGAAATTTCACGGTTGTTGAGGTTTTTTTTCTGACCTAATGCAAATACAACCTTGAAGAAAGTCTTCAATGAACAGTAAAAATGTTTACTCCTAATAACCTAAGGTCTTAACAGTAACACCAAAAGGAAAAATGTGTTTGTCTTCTAAAGATACCGTGTTTAGTTCGACATTGCTCTTTTGCTTGTGTTCTGCTAGTTGCTAAAACAACACAAGCTATCCTGCTCCTGGTCAGGCTCTTCCATGATGTTCCACACTTTGATGCCTGACCTTTCTCATCTTTACAAATTTTAACAGGCCTGCTACTTTCTGTGGAGTTCCATAGGGTACCATTAACAAATTTACAAGAGTTGTTTGAAGGTCAGTAGAAAGAAGTCTGTACACCACAATCACCAAGTATAATATTGATCCAGTATGGTATATCCTGACCTCCAGACTGAGCTGTTTCCTTGAGCAGTTTCCTTCTTCTCTGCCAAGGAATTTCTCCTTTTTAAAAGGAAGTAACTAAAATAGTGCTGTTCAAGACAAGACTCAGGCCAAATGCATCCCCAGATGAAGTGGGAGCTAAATGCAGTAGGACTTTGAACGATGATGCAAGGCCATCTTCACAGGGGAGTAACATTAAATAAATCTGGGCTTACTGGTATTCTTGGCAAGAGACTGTGTTTTTGAGCCAGATAGCTATGGATGGAGAGACAGCTAATGAAGCCACTCGGTTTCTGGTACAAGTGTTATTTACTGCAATGTTAGCATATGAAGAAGGATGCTTAAAAATAATGGGGGCCTCTCTGAGGTCCCCCATTTTTCATAATGAAAAAATGCAGATGAATTAAACCATTCACTGTTTGTCAGGGCAGTGACTGTTGTGTTTTAAAGAAAAATAGTGTTTTCTGCATTTTCTGGAAATCTTTCCTAATACTAGAAGAATAGAAGAAAAGGAAACAGAAATGTCTTGTTGCAATTCTTCAAGATATTTAACTAATTGCACAATATGTGATACTAACCTTGCTTATATTTTAATACTGATGTTTGTCTTTAGATTTTGATGGTTCACTTCAGTAGAGAGATGTTGTCTTAAGATAAAACATGGCCCATTTTTCCATGCACTTTATAACCTAATGATGGAAGCATCAGGTCCTGGCAGTACAGAATGTAGGCATGATACAATAGGTTTGAATATAAAGAAAAGCATACAGCAGTAGAGGGGATGGTCTTTTAAAAATCTTGTGTGTATGTGTAATTTATTGTGACTTGAGAATGTCTGAAAAGGAGTAAGAAAGCTTGACCTTAGAAAGGATGAAGCACTGTTCATTTAGAATCTATGTATGTTATGTATAGACAAAAAAAGTCCCTCCTGACCTCACTAAACTTAATGGACTCTTCAGATTATTGCAATATTTCTGGCTTTCAGGTGACCAAAAATTAGCATGCAAGTAGAATTATTCTTAGGGACAAGTTAAAGTTTAAATAAAATTTAGAACTGCGACTCTAAAGTATTAGGAAATAAGAACATGTAATTCAGCTTTCTTGCCTGCTTCTCTTGGACTGGTTCTCTAAATTTATCCCATTCCAGCTTACCTTAATATGAACTTATTAAATTCAGAGATTGTAATGGAGAATTTTACTGTAAAATAAGGCTGGTGTCAACTGTGTCAACTTCTGTTCGAAGCGAAGAGGCTGCTCTGCTGACAACAGAGCTGTCAGAACACTACCTAATGCTCCATGCATCTGACTGCCAATCTGCATGTATCTTATTACCTCTCAGACAGACCCAGTACACAGGTTTCTCATAAGTAAAGCATATTTGCTCCTTCTGAAGATTAACACAGGAATTGTTCCTTCTGGTCACCAAGTTACAGACTAAATTTGGACAAGAGTGCTGTTGTTTGCAATCCCCTGCTGTATTTGTGAGACTTGCTAATGACCGTGGTGCCTGCACATGTAAACAGGCACAAATCACAATATGTTCGTTCCCTCCTGACAAGAGGCTATGAACACATCTGCTCATTCCTGCCACAGAAAGAACCTTAATCCATACCAAAAGCCAGTTCTAATAGAAATTAATACAGAGCAAAACCACAAGGATGAGTATTTCTCACCACATCTAGCAGCTGTATAGAAACACATTCCCACCAATATGCTAGTATTTTGTTTGATTGAAAAAACACAGCATTGAAAACTCATACAGTTGAACTATGCAATAATATGACTATAAATACAACCACATCCTTCTGAAGAGTCCTCAAGACAAGAAGGTAAAGTTTCTATGCCTAATTTATACTGAAAGCATTGTGTGTTTCTTAAAACAAAATAAATAACATGAGAAAGCCTAAATTTAAGACATTGAAGTGAAATCCATGAGGAACCTCCCTTGTAGATTAGATATCTCTCAGCTTTTTATTACTTTTTAGGCATTGACTAATACAAGTATCACATTTTGTTTGGGCTTGTCTCTTTAGAATTATCTGTGTAAAAACTTGGGATGGGCATGTTTAATTTGCAGCAAGATATTTGCAGTTACTACTGGTTTATTCTAGAAGCTAGATGAAAAAAGTCCCCAAGAACTAACTGTGCTAAGAGAAACTACTGCACTCACAAAAGTGGGCTTCCAGGAAGACTACTGATAGTTGGAGGAGTAAAGCCACATGATCTTCAATGGGAAAGTTTGTTTTGGTTTGTTTTGGGATTTTTTCAAAGTATTGGATTTGCAAATAAACAATAGTATTTGCATCCAGCTATCATTCTGGATATTATTTGTAGTATAGCTTCTCCACTGCTTTTTGATCATTACTCAGTTAAACTAGAAGTGTTTTTAGTGAGTTAGAATGAGTTTTGCTTTCTGGTGCAGAGAACCTTTAGTGACAAACCCTTCAGCCATCAGGCTACTAAGAAGTTTGTAAACTCTCCCTGCTTCTTTTATGTTTTGAACATATGGGAGTTTTCCTATTATTTTTGTATTTCCCCTTAAATTTAATGAGTTTCCTTGGCTCTTCAGATCCATTGTCTTGTGAGGCTGATAGAAATGCTGGTATATTTGTGTCCTCTTTCAATGAATAATAGCCGTTATTCAGTGTTAAACTTTACAAATGACAATCACAGTGCACATGCAGCAGACCTCCAGGGCAATAAGATCTGTGTATGCCAGCAGACTCTTCACTTAACCTTGTAAAAAAGGGCTGTTTGAGTCTACTAGATTTTTTTAAAATTACCTAGTCTGGATTTATTGGGGGGAAAAAAAGCTTGTTCAGATGTTATAATTAGCTGCCTAATAACTGCAGGATCCTTACCAGCAGGACAGCAGGAACAGAACTGGAAAGTGCTGTCATGACGGTTCTAAAATCATCTGATTTCCCCTTGAAGACATTTCTGCTGGGTGCTGGCCTGAGCAGTGTGTCTTTGCTGCCTTCTCTGTGTACTTAGAGGATAATCAAGTCTGCTTTTTTAAAAAGATCAGACTTTTGTGTAGCCAGCCATGTGATTCTCAGAAATGGTGAAGTACCTGAGTGAGCTCTGACTTGTTCATATCGGGTACCAATATCTGGGAAATGCAGCCATCTGGAGTTCAGGAGCTTGACATGAGAGTCAGTGTCCAGCACCATGGACTGCTTTTTTTCAGCTGGGCTGACCCTCTCATACTTTGCTCCAACTGTAATTTATGGCTGTTTTATGGAAGCTTGAGCTCACTGAATCCAATGTGCAGCCTCTGAGCCCAAGCTGGTTCTTCTGGACTCCTGCTTCCCACTTGCTGAAGTGGTTTGCTTGTTCCAGATCTGAGCCATGGAGAAACCCAAAACATGTACCTTGTGGATGATAAAGGAGGTAATGTTTGATAGAGAGCTTGAGTCCTGAGCAATCACAGCAACAGAGATGTAACTGGAGACAGTTTGCTAGCTGGGACATGCTGCAACACCACTGTTGCTTGTTTAGCATAAAGATGTTCAGCTTTTTAGTTTAGTGAACCACAGAATCATAGAATGGCTTGGGTTGGAGTGGACCTTAAAGATCATGTAATTCCAACCCCCCTATCATGGGCAGGGACACCTTTCACTAGACCAGGTTGCTCAAAGCCCCATCAAACTTCGCCTTGAACACTGCCAGCTATGGGTCATCCACAGCTTCTCTGGGCAATCTTTGTCAGCGTCCTACCATTCTCACACATAAAGAATTTATTCCTAACATCTAATCTGAACAAAACCCCCTTTTAGCTTAAGGCCATTACCCCTTGTTGTGTCTCTACGTGCTTTTGTAAAACATCCCTCTCCAGCCTTCTTGTTGGACCATTTATGTACTGGAAGGTACAATAAGGTATCCCCACAGCCTTATTTTTCCAGGCTGAACAATGCCAACTCTCTCAGCCTGTGAAGTTTTTCAAAATGTTGCCTGTGAGATTATTATCATTACAGTGCTAACACAAATAGCCCGCATTCCAAGTTCTGAGCAGCAGAGAAGAAATCTCAACACAGGGCCAAGTCTGGACCTGATAGAAACTGTGGCGATAAACCCTTGACATTAGAATCAGGGATTTTTAATGCCTAGTTTTCAATGTGATTTTCATCTCTCTGCCCCATTCTGCATAGCTTGTTTAGCATAACCACCTGTCTGCTCAATTCCCCTCCAGGCAGTTGGGGAAAAAGCAGACGGCTGAACATTACAGGTGTCCCTCATAAACTGGGGCTGTTACACTACAGAGCCTCATGAAGCATGGACAGGCTGTGTTCCAGCTGTGCTTCAGGGATGGGGGGAACTTGCTGTGCAGGGGAATTAGTAACTGCATTCAAGCACAGCAGCATCAATCAGGAAGAATCAATTCTTGCTCCTCCCCTCAGAGCAGCAAAATGCCAGGGGCCAGCTGCCCCCAGAGAGATTTGATAAACACATCTGAGGAAATGTCAGACTGGTTCAGGCAAACCTAATACTCCTAAACCACTACTGACAGAAGCCTGTGTCTCATCCAGCCCTCAGTGATGCTGCTGTACCAGCTGAAAGCCTCTGATCCAGCATGTCTTTTATCCATTCTTCCATCCTGCCGTGGGCTTTCCGCACATCCTTGCTCTCTTGCCTTCATGCTGCTTTGACCTTTCATTTGCATTTATCTCTTACTGTTCTAATCTGCTTTTTTAAAGCCAGTCTTTAATTTATATCTGTTTGTTGCTTTATCCCACCACAAAAGCCCTTAGATATGCTTTTCAGCACGCTCTCACAGACAAGTTCGATTTTTTTTTAAATGCCCCCGCCAAAAGTAGATAGATTTTCAGTTTCCTTTTTTCTTCAAGACATTTATATTCCATTACTCCAGCATTTCCAGTCCCATTTAATGTTTGGCTTGGCTCTCATGCTTCCTCAGGGTTTCAATTTCCTTTTGGCTAAGAAAGAGAAATTAGGTGAAGATGTAATGCAGCTGGACAATTAGCCACTAAAAATAGTTTGCTAAAGGTCTGGGCAATACAGAGACCACTATACATACCAGATTTGCAGGTGATGTGGATTCAGGCTGAGCAGTGTGCTTAATCCTCAGTGCTCTGCTGAACGATTCACTAAGGCTGTGTTTTAATAAACAGTCCTAAACCAGCTATATTCTCCTGCTATCCATAATCCCCAAACTTTCAGTTGCCCACCATGGCCTACAGAATTTGAATTAGAAATAAAATCCTAAAATAAGATTATCATGACATCTCTATTGTTTTGTCTCATGAAAATTATGTCATATTTCCTTAAGTCAAAACAACATCAGCATCAGTTATGTAATGGTAGTTGAATTAGAGTGTAGTAAAATTGAAGTCCAATGGACTTTAGTAACTCCAATTTAGTAACTAGGATTTGAGACCTATTTTGTTCAGCCATGCCTCTTGGCCAATTTCATACAAATGAAGGCAGTGAGAATTCACCTATGTGCTCTGTGGCAGCATGCTTAGTCAGCATTTTGCTCATACCTACCTCAGAACTTCCACTGCTATCCTCCTGAGGAAAGGTTGGCTAGCTGCTAAGTAAGGACTTCAGCATTTAGCTCTCAGTGGTGACAAGTCCATTAGTGCATATGCTAGTATTGTATGGATAGAACTGTACTGACACCAAATGTCAGTGAAGTGCAAGACTACAAGCAGGAACAAGATTAAGAGCAAGAATTACGCTGTAATTCTACTGTAGTTCTACACAAGCTTGATCTTTAAGGGTAAGTCAAAAGTTACTGCTTTTTAGCTTGTGACATCAGAGTGGAAAGGGAAAAATTTCTGTTCTAGGCAGAGTGCTCGTCTTCAGTTCTCACATGCCATGAATTTCTGAGATGTGGTTTTGTCAAAGCTGCAGATGATTTCTAAAATTGTTTGGATTCCTAAGGATCTCAAATAAAAATTATTTCGTTAGTGAAACTGTTGGTTGGGTTGGTTTTTTTTTTAAAGCAAGGTTATTTTATGATTCTTAATTATTTCATTACCTTTTCATGGACAATCATTCCTGCTTCACTTAATATTGCCTCTTAACTTCCTTTAATGTTTAGGTGTGTCCAAAAAACCTACCCCAAAATCCCTAAGAACATTTATTTGCCTCTGTTTTCTGATCCTACAATGTGAAATCATGTTTTCTAATGCTAGTCGGTAGTTTTTGTCCTGAAAGGAGCATGAAGTTTCTGATATATCAGAGATAGCACCAAAGAATTTTGTGATAGGAAAGAGTGATAGTAAGAAAAAAGGGAAAACAAAACCTTGCAGTGTGTTTGCCCAAACCTGGGGTTTTTTTCCCCTGAGGCTCCCAAAGCCCAATAACAATGTGATGTGCAACCTAATGCAAAGATCAGACCTATTATATTGATAAGGCTTACCTACTGAAAAATTATGGAAAGATCTAATTACAGTGGTTGTTAGCTGCATTCCAGATTATTATCTGTGGCAATAAAATTATTATCAGTTAAGCTTTAAAAAGCCAGTCAACTAATTAGTTCAGGAGAACTATTCAAAACACTTTCCTTGAGGTTATTAGAATTAAATTCCTAACATACATAGCCTGCATTTCAAACTTAAATTCTGGTGTAGCTTACTCTACACAAATTGTCAAATGCTAGGACCTTGCAGTATTGTAAAGAGTAGACCAGAGGCCTCCTGTCCTAAAGTTGATGAAACAGTTCACTGTAATTTTAGCCACTCACAAGAGGCAACCGAGCTTGGGTGGATGAAGAGAAAGTGCTGGAGAGGAATGACTGATGAGTGTATTAAATCCAGACATCAGACAGACATTCACACTAATACATTTCTGAGCTGCATGTCTTCTCTAATGAGGTCTCAGCAGTGGTGTCATCAATAGTGAACTCTGTAGTGCCTCAGGGGCTGCACCTCTCTATTGCCTTGACATTCAGTCAGTACACAGCACAGTGGAAAAAAGCTACCTGTCACCTTTACCAACTTAGCTTGAGGTACGAGCACTCACAAACTGTTTTTGCATTAGCACTTCTGTTGTTGTTATCAACAAATGAGGGAGAAGACACCAGAGAAGATTTCTTCAGAATGCTGGAAATGGACAAAACCAGAGACGTATTTTTCCCTTTCCCCTTGACCTCTTGACTGCTTTCTAAAATCTTCCTGCTGAGCTACTGCCTCTTCTGGTGCAGTTCCTTTCTATCTAAGAATCACTTTGGCTAGACAATAACTTGGCATAGAAATTTTAGATGCCTGTCATTATTCTTCGCCTCTGAGCCCCACAGAACAAATTATATTTTATGTAAAGTTGTTTTGGTAATGTAGGTGGTACTGCTTTGATGGGAGATGCAGAAGCAAGTTTGGTACAACATCTTGTGTTGACTCAAATGTAGTGAATACTGGCTGTAGTTTGGACCCATAATGAAGATTCCTCCTTTCCCTGCTTTTCACCCTGATCAAGCTGAGAGCAGGAATCTAAGAAGCCAAAGATGTTGGAATACTTGCTCTTTGACATGGGAACTTGGAATTTTAGAATTATAGAATAAGATGAGTTGGAAAAGACCCATCAGGACCAACTCCTGGCCCTGCACAGCACACCCCAAGAGTCATACCATGTGCCTGAGAGCATTGTCCAAACGCTTCTTGGACTCTGTCAGGCTTGGGGCTCTGACCACTTCCCTGGGGAGCCTGTTCAGTGCCCAGACACCCTCTGGGTGAAACACTTTGTCCTGATATCCCACCTAAACTTCCCCAGCTCAGTTTCATGCTGTTTCCTAGAGTCCTTCACTGGTCACCACCACAGAGAACAGATCAGTGCCTGCCCTTCCTTTTCTCCTTATGAGGAAGTTGTTACTGCAGTGAGGTGTCCCTCAGTCTCCTCCAGACTGAACAGACCAAGTAACCTCAGCTGCTCTTCACATGGCTTCCCCTCAAGGTCCTTCAGTGTCCTCATGGCCCTCCTTTGGATGCTGTCTAATAATTTAGTGTCTTTCTTATATTGCAGTGTCCAAAACTGCACACAGGACTCAAGGAAAGTATCTGCCATTACACTTTTGTCTTAACTCATTTTTAATTACAGGCATTCTGCCTTTGTGTTGTTTGCTTTTGATGAAATCTTGCCCCTTTTTTTGGAGTGTCCCCTGTAGACAAGCCCTTAGGTGACTCTTGCTAATAACCTAATTTCTGTGACTCCACAAAGGCCCCAAGAAGAACCTGTAGATCAGTTTCTACTTGAAGTTAGATCTGATAAGGTAAGTTATAATTTAAAACCCTCCTGAGGGAGAGATGAGTCTTGCATAGTCTAGTAGCTGCCTGTGACCTTCCTTATTGAAATAAAATGACCCATAAGAAAGCTGATAGAAAAAGAAGCATTTTAGTCACAGAATATTTATTAATAAAGACGTAGTTTTACTTCATGGTAAGAATAGAACCTACAATCTGATATCTTTTTTGTAAAGAGGAGAAAAGAAACAGTCTTAACTGGTTTTATCATTAAAGGGCTATTATTGTATATTAATAAAGAAGCTTAGAAAAGTCTAAGAAAGATACGTAAAAATATAGTGAACTATATCCAGATGTAATACAGGGCTTAGGCACATGTGAGCCAATCCTATGTGATCCAATTAACTATGGCAGCCTGTCAGCTGAAGTTACTAAAGGGGACTGCATGTATGCCTCAATTGCTGAGATAATTGCTGAGTTTGTGTATGTCAGTTGATAAAGATCACTAACCTAGGAATATAATAGGTAACTTACTGATTTTCTGTGTAAACAAATGTCCATCTCTTTTTAAACAAATACACGTGCAAAATAATGCATGTTGTGTATGCAAAAAATCCCCTCATTCTTCCAAAATTATCTATTTTATGGTAATTTCATATATATCAAGATTTTGGACTTGTAGTTAATGAGCTGAAAGTATCAACTCAGTCACTGTGGATTTGTATAAATGTATTATTGTACAATCTGTGAATTGGTGAATATTTTTATAAAATTGCAGCTTCTTCAGATTCTAAACTGTAAAGACCAGCTGGATGAACTTACATGAGCATGTGCCTCTGCCATCTGGGACTAAGTGTTACCAGACATTCATCACAGGGCTGGTGCAACCAGATTGAATTTGTTTGCTGTACCTCAAGGACATGAGACAGGTATTTGTGTCCTTCCTTTCTAATGACATGTTGAAGAAGATGCTTTTTGAGGTCCTCTCTGATAGAGGCATTTTTTTCCACCTGCCAGAGTCATAAGATCTTCAGGCCAAAGGGTACCAGGGAAGAGAAATTCAAGCATAGCCAGATGCCACAGTGATGTAGCACAGTAATAATCACTATTTCCTAGGAACAGTTTGGTTTACAGATAGGTTAAAACTGCTAATTGCATTGACAGTCACTGGCAGTCAGGGTTACTGGAACACAGTTGTGGCTACTTCCCTCTGCCCTGACAGCCCCAGTCGCCCTGCACAGGCAGAGGACTGGCTTAGTGACTGCTCTCTGCTGCAATGTGTTATTACTTCCAGATGAACCCTCTGCCTCGAGCTGCACCAGTTTGTCGGGTGCTGAGCACAGGTAACACTGGCTCACTACCTCTGCACAGGGCTGCTCTTGCTGCTGACAGGAAATCACCCCTTGCCATTCATTACAGGTGTGCTGAGAACAGGAAGGATTTCAGTATATCAAACTGGAATTGAGAATAATATTGACTATTCATGAAGCAGGTCTTTTCCACAGCTGGTGGGCTTATTTTATGGTGATATAATAAAAACCTGAATAAATTCCCTGAGTTTGTTTGTGGAGAAGGTTGTCTGAGACTGCCACAACTTCAATAAACGGAACATCCATTTTCTCTACTTACCTTCTTCCACCCAAAAAGGCAAATTGTTCTGAAAAGCCAAGTTATTCACTTGGAAAGAACTTAGCTTGCTTTGACATGCTTTGTTTTGATAAATACAAGCTGGCTGTTTCTTACCATGTTTATGTCTCTAGATGCTTATACACAGATTGTTTCACATTTTGTTGTGGTATCATTCTGGGTATTAAACTTGGACTGACTAGCCTACAATTTTCTATCTTTTCCTTTTCCCTTTCTGTGGGAGAGCACTGTAGTCATTCTCGTCAGTCCTCTGTGTGTCCTCAAAGTAGTTCAGATTGTTTCAATTATTGCCTAATCTTCCAAGGTGGATTTTAGCAGGCTCCATTATTGTGCACATGTGTTGCAACTAAGTATCTGCTATCTGTTCTCTCCTAGTTCTAGCTGGTGTTCCACACCACTGAAATGTGCTAAGAATCTGATCACAGATACTCTTTTTATGAAGGCTCAGGTACTGAATACTTTTTCCTTTTACATTCCTTCATAAATTTTTCACCATTCCGGCTTAAGACCAGTGAAAATGTTCTCTGTCTTTTATCCTGACTGTATGTATAAAAGCTTTTCTCACTTTCTTTTATGTCCTTTGATCGTTACATCTCATTTTATGCCTCAGATTTTCTGATGTTATCTGCAAATCACTTTATGTTCAGTGAGCATTTGTGTTTCCTTTTTTAAACTGTTAATTTTTGATTTTCAGGTCATTAGTTAGCTATTGATGTTCTTGATACAGAGCATTTACAATATATCTTATCTCTCCTCTGCAGAGGAATAACCTGTGATTCTTTCAATATAGAACACTGCTATATTCTCTTCCAAAAATGGCAAAAGAATATTTCAACACTGTCTAAACTTGTTTCCCAATTTTATTTTGTAAAATAGAAATAGTAGGAAATCAATCCCATTTCAGAAGAATGTGGATTTTGACAGACTGCATACAGGACTAAAATAACATCTCATCAAACTTTTTGCAGCCAACTGCTATTTTAACACTAGTGCTTCAAAAATGTGCAACATCCGCAGGAACAGGGGAAAGAGGAAACAAAAACAGTCTGAATATATCTAACATGACCAGAACATCTGATAATGCTCCATTACAGCAATGCTACTGAAGACTTACTGACAATAGATATCTGGCAGAGAAAACCCTTCTTGTCTTCTGCAGGATAAAATTGCATGTGGGAGATCCATATCAAGGAACAATCATTCTGCCCTTAGGCATTTCCATGGGGGATGCAGATCATTAGGACTGTGGAACCAGATGGCATAACTGTAAAACCTTTTCCATATGCCCTAGTTATCCCTGATAATCTGCCAGGGCGGGTTTATATGTGAACTGTGTACCCTTTTTCTGGACAACTCGGGTTTTTTGTTTCTAGCTATGATGGTGAATTTTCTTGTGTAAGAAAGTCCAACTAAGAACAAATCAGACTATGAGAACTGTCAAAAATAGTGGAAGGTGCTTTTTTTGGAAAGAGTAGAGCTTAGACCCAATAGATGTATATCTGATTTTTACATATTAATTATCTGTGGAATTCTTTCCTGATATCCTTTATTTCTTAATTTGGATAGACTGTAACTCTAACATGTTGTAATCTGTGTTAGATTGCTATTCTGGAGGTTCACTCTACTTCTGAACTTAACCACAGTGATGAAGCAGTTGCAGGCTCTTACCCACCATGGACTCTGTGTCTTAATTTGACATGGCAGAGTGTTTGCTCATTTGCTCTCCTTTGGGTATGTGGAGCCCCACAGTCTAGCTGTCCTCAGCCCTGAGAGTTGCGCTGACTCCCCAGCTAGGTTAAGGTCATCCTTGCATACAACATCTCTACCCTCACCTTCATAGATACTCTGGTTAATAATTGCATCTTTCAAAGATTGAAAGGTTCATTAGGTTTTGCACATCTTTAAAAAAGCTCTGTTAAGTTCAGACCAGTTTGCCAGCAGATATAGTACCTGAGATGTACAGTTCTAAAGACAGCCTATGGCCAAAACCTGCATGATCATCTCTAAGTTTTGCCATCTCATTTAAGAGAACTTTTAACTCTAATAAGAGTCTTCAATAAATTAGAGCCTTCCTACACCTTTGGCTAATTCCAGAAGTTTGTCTAAGACTGATTTCCCTGGGGATTTTCTTCTCACCACTCTGCCACTTCCAATTCTCCGGATGGTTACAGCAGATAAGCATCATTAGCAAATCAGTAGCCTCTGGCAGGCTGTCTTCATTTTCCTGCAGCAGCATTATGCTGTCACCAATAGTCCATCAGTTTCCTCAGATTTCAAAGCAGACACTGAGGCACAGCTCTCATCTCTTCTAAATGAATTATGTGATCCAGCTGGATCCAGTCTTCTTGGAAGAGCAGATCCTGTGGCTCTTTTTGGTGACTGGGGGGAGGTGAATGCCACCGACTCTGCTGATGCTACCTGGTAGTGACAGAAGAAATTGAAATATATTATAGGCACTTGTGCTGTGCAGCTTGGCAGGGCAGGATTGTGTTAAGGGCCCAGGGCAGTGCACTCTGGAAGGCTATGGGAATGGAGAGCAGTGCACTCTGAGCAGGCTCCAGTGGGTTAGTTCTCCTTTCAGGCTGTACACAGTACGTGAGCCAAATGCTGAGCTCTTCTGATGTAATCAGAAGTATAGAATAACAAACCCAAGTAAGCTTATAGCCATATGGAGAGTTGATAAAGTCAGACCAAGTATATTGGTTTATACAGATAGCTCACACTGTCAGGAGAACCCTGTATGACTGACAGAAAGCAAACTATATTTTTCTCACAGAATTAGTTGTTTGATAAAAAATAAATACTTCCAAAACCACAATACTCCCCACAGGGAATATATTATGTGTCTAGCATTAGTTAAAATGAACCTAACTTAACGACTGAAAATACTTTTATGACTGAGATGAGAGCAGTAAGTGTTAATGATGTTCAATTTGCTAATTCTCAGATTAGTTATATGCTGTGGCTTGTATCTCTAAAAATACAGAAGCAGAAGAGATGTTCTCAGTCAGCTTGATCAGGTGACGGTACATAGTTTCCTACAATTCTAACAGGCATTCCAGGACAGGACGTGCTTTGCCAAGATGCTGAGTGAGCTGGAGGAACCTGTGATTCCTGCCTCTTCTCCCGTGGTGGTCCCGCCTCCCACCAAGCTGGCCGCCCTTCATCCAGCGAACAGCAGCAGTGACAGCTCCCCCAACAGCGACAGCTCATCGGACAGCTTCGAGGGGGAACGAGCGCAGCGGTTCCTGGAGCTCCAGGAGCAGGTACCGCGTCTGGTGTGGTGAGTTGGGAATGTCCACTGGGTCCTTCTGGAGCTTGGTGGCCTCGGGGTCATGGCTCAAAGCCATGGACTTTCCAGTTGTGTAAGAGTGACTGTCAGCTGCAAAGGGCTCTGAAATTGTTTGGTTTCAAGAAAACCACAAAGAAAGTGGTGCTTTTCAGGATGGTCCTTCCTGTTAGGACACAGGAGTTGGTTCCCAATGGCAGAAATTTGCTGCCTGCACTTGGGGGATGTCTTAACAGTTGGACTTGGGGACACGGCTTGGGTGTGTTGGGTTGGTGTTGGACTCCATGATCTTGAAGGTCTCTTCTAACCCGGATGATTCCGTGATTCTGTGACTCATGTTGTGATAGATACGGTCACTCCTGAGGGCATTTGGTTTTTATTCAGGCACTCAGCTTTGCGGATGCACTTGAGGCAGACTGACATGTGACACAGCTCTTGATGTGGGTGTCTTAACTCTGAACTTTAAACCAGCTTTGTCAGCTCGCTGCTCAAAGCAGCTGAAAATATCAGACTGTCTTACAGTTTAGTCCAGATGGGACTCAGATGAATTTCTTAGAACTGTTGGTGTCTCAACTGAAAAAAATCTTGCAGATAATCAGTAGAAGATTGAAAGATCAAATTAAAAAATAAATACAGAAAGAAATTTGAAGCCTTTTGCATTTCCCTGACCGTAGTGTATTTACTCTTCTGAGCTACCTTGGATTGGTTGGTCTTTCTTTATTATACTGCACCCCAACCCTACAATGTGTTAAAATACTTAGCTATAAAAAATATATTTAGATATGAAAGTTACTACACTATAAGTGCTTGAGACAAATACCAAGGCTACATGCAGAAAGATTCTGTGTGATTGCCAGGGTTACACATTGTGGAAGCAAAGCTGAATTGGGGATTAACATGAGAGAAATGTGAGCATAGAGAGTAAGATATAGAAGGAAATAAAAAGGATGATTACATAAACTTGGAAGATACTACATTGCTGAAAACATTAACTATGCCTGAGTTCTGTTCTAGGTCAGTATCTAGAGCTTATGCTGAAGCTGTTCAGAGTCATCTGGTTCTGTGAGTATTGCTCAGTCTTGATTGAAGTAATACAAGGTTCCACTGCTCTTGATAAATTCCTGATTTTGTAGATTATTGACTTTGCTCTTAGTTATGCTTGATTATTTTCTAGAAAAGTTTAGCTGTGGCTGCTTATACTGTTTAGTGCAATGCTGTCAAATTTTTTGTATGCCTCTGCCAAAAACTGCATTGTGCTGATACTAAAATGCTCTTCCCTGGCTCCAAACAGTCTCCACTCTCTGAGTGGGCACTTTGAACTCATTGTGATGGTACTGTGATATCCCTGGACTGTAACTGGAGATTAGTGAAGTGAAGGCAAAGGGTTTAGGCATGGTTAGATTAAATACAATGGGCAGAATATGCCACGTAATACTATTTCTAATAAAAATGTTGGAGTGTGAGTCTCCCCTGGCTATTGAAATCAGCTGCAGAAAACATGAACAGTGTGCACGCTGGCTCTTCCTAACTGGAGCCATCAGTTCTCCAGAGATCTGTATTACTCTTCATGGATAGAGCTTATCAAAATAAAGTCCCCCAGGCTGTGCTGGGGTACATAATGAAACCATAACAGTTCTATTAAGCCTGCAGATACTTCATTGTATGACTGAGATGTACGACTTCCTTGTTCACAAATTTCAGTCTACTTGTACTTGAAAAGGTCCATATAATGAATTTTAAATCTGAAGCCCATTGCTGCTACTTAACCTGATGCCAGATTCATTGCTCTCCTGTGCAAAGGGAAAGGAACACAAAATAGTGATTGACCTCAAAAATATCCTTCATGATTTGTATATAAACCCTGTACCCCCTTAGTTATCACTAAATTTTCCAGGGAAAGAAATAAGAATACTTCAAATGGATTTTGTTACTTGAAAGAACCAAACCTCTTCGGATTATCTGATTTGGTTGGCTTTCCCTCACTTTAGAATCTCTAGAGCTGATTTTTTTTCAGTTTGTAGCTGTTAGATAATTATCCTTGATCACTTTAGAAAACAGTGTGAGACTTTTCACCACAAAGCATGTCTCCAAGTTTTTGGTTCTTTGTTATGTATGATAAAAGCTGTTAAGAACTGCAGTTGAAAGGAAGGAAGAAAAATGTTGAGAGTATAAATAAAATAAAAATTTATTCTTTAGATTTTCTTTGCAACACAAGTTTGAAACGATTTTGACAGCGCATTTAAAGAGACAGGAAATAAGAAAGTGGAAAATATTGAAAATACTTTGTCCTCGAGTTATTTTTAACACAAATACAAAAACAAGGAAGAAAGCTTGTTTATAGGTTAGAAGTTCTTTTTTTTCTCTACTATACATTTCCTGGTTTTTAATCAAAAATATGCTGAGGAAGTGAAAGGACTTGCTTTGGTTCTGTTTTAAAACACTTTGGTATTTTGTGTTGCCTGTTTTCACCATACCACAAAATGAGTTGGGGTGGAAGGTCTGGTCCAACCTCCCTGCTCAAGCAGAGTCATCCCAGAACACACAGCACAGAACTGCATCCAGACTGTTCTGAATATCTCCAGTGAGGGAAACTCCACAGCCTCTCTGAGCAAGCTGCTCCAGGGCTTGGTCAACTGCCCAGCAAAGTTCTTCCTCAGGTTCAGGTGGAGCATCTTGTGCATCAGTTTCTCCTGCTGCCTTTCGTCCTGTTGCTTGGCACCACCCTAAGAGCTTGACTCTTCTCATCTTAAACAAAAGCATTTAGTTGGGGGAAAAAGGTCTAATCATTGTTTTCACTCTTAAAGGCCCAACACTCCACACTATAAATGAAATGTTTAAAAAAATCTCTCCCAGTAGGGACAGTTAATACCTGGCATGTTCAAAGTGGTAATAATATCTAATACTTTAGTTTTATTTGTTGTGGGAGAAAGTTACTCCCCAGTATTTTGGCTTTCACACTTTAATATTTGAAAATGGAATCAAATAATTTTTTTCTCTTTTGTAAGTCAGTGTAAAAAGCCTACACTATCCACATTAAAATTACAACTGTTTACTTGACTTTTCCTACCCTCTTCAGCATGAATTAGATGGACTGAAACATGCTTGCTGGGTCTGAATTCTGGTTAGATATCACTAGATAAACAAGGTCAGGTAGGCTTAGCATTTGACTAAGATGTAGTTAAAGAAAATGCAGAATACTGCTAAAACTTTACTAATGTTGCATCTTTCTTCTCTTGTCAGTGTAGTACCAATTCTCCAGAATACTGGAGAGTATACTCCATAGGTCACCAGAAAACTGAGGTCAGTAATAGCAGCTCCAGATGAGCACAAAGACTACCTCTCCGTCCCTAAGAACAGAGCATTAGCTTGATGCATGGGCCCATTTCTAACTTCTGTAATTCTGTCCTGCTTCTCTGCACTTCCCACTAATTAAGTGGATCACAGTGGTGTTTTCCTTACTGTGTAATGCCTTGCGGAGTGGCAATGTGAGCTATTAAATGGGCTGTTGCTTTTCATTTCTGTGGGCGCAACATACTAGTTAGATGAAGTTACTTGTGAATTTTTACAGTGCACTGGAATCATTTGGGAGTGTAAAGCTCACAAGCATTATAAATATTTTTGTAACTTACTGGAGTCTGACATGTAGGATGCAGTTATGATTATTTACAAAAAATATCTACAAAATAATATTTCTAGGAATTCGTCTTTGCTCTTAGTTCCAACTTATTAAAATAGTACTTTGCCACAACATTTTACTTCTGAAATTTCTAGGCTTTTCTTAGGGTGATATCAGTTTGTACCTCTGCAGTCTCTAACACTGTTGTTGTTGTTGTTCCTCTTGAGTTCCCCTACTTCTCCAGCCTCTGCTAAACCTGCATGTTGGAGATCTTCAAACAAATTACTGACCAGACTTCTTGAGGCAACGTGTCTGGGTTTTTTGGGTTTAAGATAATATCTTTTTTCCTTAGGCTTCTCCCAAAAGATGACTTTTATATTTCTCATTTTCTCATTTTTCTTGAGGTTGATTATAGTCTGCATTGTATCCTGGTGGGATGGATGGGAGAAATGTGCTGTAAAGTGCAAGATATTCATTTATTCTCTACTGGTTTCTTAAATATACTTAAGCTGATGCAAGCAAACAATATTTTTCCCTTCAAACCGCTTCCATCCCCTATTCCCTTCCTTACTATCACTAGGCTTCTTTCTTGGCAGCGTGTAAGCTGAGCCTGCTTCTCAGTGGCTGTGAGCAGCTTCAGGCACTCAGACAGTGAGAGCACTGTATAACCTCCCAAACAGCCTGCACATATCCTGGCCAATCCAGCTGGGGTAGAGCTGTTACATTCAATATTGTCAGCAAATGCTGGGAAGTACTTATTGGCTGAGAGAGAGAGTTGAATTGTTCCAAAGCTCTGCAAACTGTTCAAAACCAACTTCTGACCTGCTACGGTTCTGCGTGTGAAAGTCTTACCAACAGGAGTGAAGGCTGAAGTATATTAGCCTGTGAAACAGCACCAAGCCTTATAAGGGAACCTGTGTATTTCTAAAATAAACAAAAGCAGCCTAGAACATTTTCTGAAGACCTGTCGGTAACCCAGTGTCTCATCTGTGTTCCTGTGCATCAGGAGCTGAAGCCATTTTCCTGTGCACTTTGTGCAGTGTGTTAAGGAAGCTTAGCCAGTGCAAGCAGCTAGGCTGAAGTGAACTACTGGCCATCACAAAGATTTGAGTTGCTTTAAATAGACTTGTGGAAATCTGAAATACTTTAATCACCTAGCTTGCAGCAAAGATTTTGCAGTGTCTGGATTTATTTATATTCTCCTCACATCCTCTGGAACAAAGGATAATGATAACATTTCCTTCTACCCCACTAACTTTACATAATTGTTGCACAAAGGTTTTTGCACATGTCCCCAGACGTAAAGCGTAGTGACAGGACTGCGTGTGCAGAACAGAGGATCTGTTCACTAGAGTAAATAGGAAGTGAAGAGTCAGGATTAGATACATATTTTATGAATAAGAGAAATGTGGAAAACAATTACTGTTGTGAAAGAGTAGGTGGTTCATTAAATTTTAAAGTCAAAGAATATGAAACTATCCATTAGCTACAGCATGGTAGGTTTGTCCTGGCCTTGGACACAGATTATGGCAAGGTGGAAATCTCCTTGCCGTGGGGAAGGCACCAATGTATATAGTAGACCTTTACATAATAACTGCCTCTTTAGGATCCACCACAAACCTTGTTTTGGGTGTTTCAGTGACCTTGTTGAGATCCTGACTCAGTTGCTTTTCTCCATACCATGACTGAACTTGAACTGCATGTTTGCCTGATGCAGGAAAGGGTTGAATGGAGCTCTGATTGACTCAGATTCAGGGTCCCTGTGTCTGAACTCTCAGTAAAGCACACACTGCCCTGCATTTCCTGGTCCCAAACATGGACTGCTGAATTTAGCAACAGGCAAACATGGATGAGGAGCTATTTGTCAGGGCATTAATAGGCCTTACATGCCCCAACCTACCCAATTTGGTGTCTCACATATCCCACCAACAGCCCATATCAGCCTCTTGGGGCCATCAGCCCCTGTCCCAGTGATGCCACAGCCCTGCTCTGCTCAGCCATGGGTCCTGCTGAGCCAGGGCTGCTCCTGGTGTCCCCGGTGTCCTGCCTCTGTCTGGGGCAGTGGGATCAGCCCAGGCTTCCAGGCCCTGCCCTGCTGCCCCAGGACACCCCACACCACAGGGAGATGTCAGCTATGGCTGCATCCTATTGTATCCTGTCAGTCCCACTTCCAGCTCACTCTGGGTTTTCTTAAAAAAATGTGAAATACAGCTGGGTATTGCTTTTTACCAGAAAGGTCAGCATAAAGCACATTAGGGAATACACACTACATGCAGAGAGATCTCCCTGTGGGATGAAAAAACTGTTTGTCCTGCAGGGCTGGTTGCAGTCTTAACTCGCATATCTGTATAAAATATGTCAATGACTTATTTCAAAACCCCCAACCCAGCTGATTCTTCCATGTATTTTTTACTTCAGTGATCTTTAAGTTTTTCCTTAGTTTATGACATCCTCAAAAGTTTGAACTTTTAATCCCCAGGGGACATACTGGAGTGAGACATGTCAGGCTCCTGCTGGCAGTGAGAGAACAGCTGGAGTGACTAATTGTCTTGATCTGGTCATTTTTTGGGTGGCCATCCAGGCCTGTTAGAGAGCTGCCAAGCTGACAGAAGAGTGCAGACTTTCCTGCATGGAAAACGTCTGAGATTTTACTGCTTCTCTGAAGTCAGAAAGCAGAGAAGAACAGCTTAAACACAGGATCATACTGTTGAGGCTCTTTGTGGACCAAATACATCTTCTTTCTGCAAGGAACAAGAGGCTCAACCGGGAGCTTCAGCAATGTCAAGAATTACTCATCAAGAAAATAATTTTTTCATAAGGGCCAATGAAGAAAAAAGATTGGGTTTGACTGACATGCACTTAAAGTTGTATATTGTGCTTCTGGTAAATACAAAAGTTGAGGTGAAACTGTTGTCTGGATTTCTGATTTCCTTTCTCTCTTCCCAAGATGGCCTGGATAATTCATGCAGCTAAGCTTGTGCTCCACATGACTGCTTTGCTTTGCACACAGTGTGTCATGCCCTGCTCTATCTCAACTCATGCCAAACTTGGTTGATATAAATGCAATGGTACAGGATCTCTCTTCATGGGAACTTCCTGTAACATGCTGAATGGTAATTTGGTATAAAAGAGTTCAGTAAAATCCAAGTGGAAAAAAAAATCATGAATTTCCAAATATTTCTGTTATAGCTTCAAATTTCATGATTTGATTTTGGAAGACCTCTTCTCCCAAAACTGACATTTTTTTGCAACTATTTTGGTGACATTTTATTCCATTTTATCAGTAATTGAGACGTATCTATTTCCTAGAATTTTTCTCAATGTCCCAGAGTTGCATTTAGCAGAATTTTAAAAATACAACAGCTAACTGCTTTTCCTACAGCTATGAAACCAAACGTAGTGTTAGAAAGGATGAATAGGACACACATTCAGCTGCTGTTTGCTTATTAATTGGCCATAAAGAAATAAAATTTTATATGCACTTTTAACAGCAGGCAAGCGTGAAAAAAGGTTTCTTAGATTTCCTATGTTTATACTCTTTAGCCAAGATTTTTAGAATATGCACTGCCTATGTGCACAGCAAGTGGGCTTTGTGTTTATCATTAATCCTTTTGAAAGCTGGACATTTGGAGTGTCCATGATTAAAAACTCTCAGAGTTGTCTTGTCTATTATGTTCTGTTTCTCAAAACAGCAGAGGTTCCCAGAATTAGTATAAAGAAAACAATCAAACATCTGTTGGTCTGATACAAACTGGGACCAATAAATCCTTCCCACACAGAAGCAGCCATCCACATTTCTCACAGTTCTGCACAAAGTTCAGATAGCTGGGTCTTTCAATGACAAGTGAAGCTGGAATCAGCAGCAGTCACTCCCTTGCCTGACCCATCTGTTTTGTTTGCCACTCAGTAGAAAAAAAAAAAATTAAAATGGCGTTGTAAAGACCTGCTAAATGGATTTATTGATCTCAGCTACCTGAAGGCATCCAGGGCACACACAGCTTCTGTGTTAGTGTGAGTTCATCAAACTGTTAGTTATTCTTCTGGAAACTGGCATGGGTCTCAGCTTTGTGTCTGTGCAAGCACACTTGTGCACATCGCATCTGCAGTGTTATACATGCAGTTGATTAAGCATTTGCCAACATTTCTCAATCCTGAGATTATTAATTTGGGATCATGAAGAATAGAGAGATAAATCATGGCTTAAAAACCTCATGGCGTGGTGTGCACTGCTTAAAATGCCCCTCTTACTGTTTTTTCATTTGACATAATACTGATAGAAGTTCTCAAATGTGAACTGTAACAGAGAGCAGTATCAGGTGTGTCACTATAAAAGGTAGATTTCTTGTGCTACATTTTTATTCAAATTTATTAAAAAGGCCTGAAAATTTAAAATGCTTCTGTGTATGTATTAACATTTAAGAGCCAGATCAGAATTCTGTTCTGACTTAGTGCATTGAATGACTAATGGGATGAAAATCAGGAAGTCTGGGCTTTCATCCACATTTTGCTGTTTGTTTGTCTAATTTTTTAAAATCTGTTTGTGCCTTAGTTTCTCCATCTATAAAAAGAGAAATATTTCACTTGTCCATATTTGTAAAGTATTTTAATACATCAACTAAATTTGGTCCATCAATGGAGAGTTTTATTTATCATCTCTTGTTCAATGCCTGCTGCTCATGGACATTTGGGAAATGGATTAATCAGATGCAGGTGCACTGGTGTATTTGTGAGATTATTTCTGTTCAAGAACTAATTAAAAAACCTCAAAACATTTCTGAAGATGCTTAAAGAAAAAATAATTTAAAATTTAACAAAGGACTAAAGTCGCAGGAGTGTAATGAGCAAATCTTGAGGAATTTAACAAGTTAAATACACAGGATAAAGTTGATCAGTTTTGCACCTCAGTTTCTTTTTCTGCAGAATGAAATTAAGGAAATAAATGGCTTCCCAATAAAGCAGTGAGAATTCAATCATAGCTACCCTGTATGTCAAAGATGTAAACAAATTGATAATCATCTCTTTGGGGTTTTTTTTAAGTCACAATAAGATGGCAGTAAGGAACTGAGACTTCCTTAAAAAAAATGGCTTCAAATGCATTCATAGTTACAAAACAATTATTGGCTTCTCCAGGTGATTTGTTCCCTGTGATATCTATGACAGAAATTAGGTAGACTTTCCTGGAAATAGGATCAGATTATTTTTCTGATACATCTAAACTTAATGATGTTGGGTTTTGGAATTCATATGGGTAACAGTTGGCAGTACTCAGACAGATTTATGGACCCTGACAACACCCAGATGTATACCAGGAACAGCAGGCAAGCAGCAAAGGCTGCAAGTGAATATATAATGAAAGTCAGAGGTTACAGTTCATGAAAGCAATTGAAGACATTTGCATGAAAATCCAGTGACCTTCCTGCCACTGGTTCCTTTTGTCAAGTGGCAGACATCTGTCCACCCCTCCTGCCACCTTACTGCTTGTCTCACAAACACGCATTGAGCTGTAGAAATGGAAGGGTCAAGGAATTTCAGCCCAATCCATTTAGGAGTTAATTCATGGGGCATGTGCATTTTATTAAAGCTAGTTTCATGTAGTGATAATGAGCAGCCATGTGGCATTGCAACCTACTCCTTATTTAGAGCATAAAACAGCTTTATTCCTGTAAGGGCAGAGCCAAATGTTTTACAAGTAAACAGTCTGCACATTTCAAATGAGCTGTTTCTGTAATTCTAGCACTTTATAGTAAGAACCAAATAACATAATTATAGGTAAGGAAGTGGTGATGTTGGGAGGAGATGATGGAAGTGTTTTTCAGTAAACAAGGAGAGCTGAGAGCTTGCATCCTCCTGCTGCTGGAGATCCACAATGCCCCCCGAAGCCATTGAAGGAAATCTTTGAAACATAGGACACCATGAACATATCCTGGACAAAAACATGTAACATAAAATGGAGTTCGAGTGTGCCTGGCCCATAATTAGCTCAGGAGATATGGACAGGAGTCCTCTGACTGAAGCTCAAGGCTGGCAGATGGCTGCAACCATGTAAGTAGCTCTGAATAGATTACTTTGGAAAATGAAATAAAAATCAGTCAAAAGTAGGGAGCAACTGGATTTTTCTTTTTTTTGCTGCAGCAAGTCTGGTTTAAATTGATAAGATAGCCATAGTGAGCTGCTTTCTTCTTTTCACACTGAGGAAAATTTGAGGAAGGCTGTTCTGTGGGCCTGCAGAGGTGCTGTGGACTCTTTTCTTGTACCCAGTAAGATATATTTAAATGATCACTTGCTCCTGCACAATATATAGAAGGTATTTTTGTTTATTTGATAATACTTATTTATATGGTGAGCATGAAACGAGAAACTGTTATTTTGACATGTCTCAAGATATGCTGTGTAGACAGACAATGTAATATATTGCATAAAATTTTGCACCAGTTGCACTGCAACCCGTGGTACTCCTCTCTGACATTATTTTTTTGTGTCACTATCTCCTATCTCATTAGCAGGAAGTTAATATGAATATGTTTATAATGTGCAGAAGGGGCTTTTCAGTGGTGTGAAGCAATTATGTATAATCCACATCGCACTGGGCGTGTAGCCAGCCAGGGTTGTAGGCAAGTGCCATATGTCATTTCTCAAGTGCATGATACATCATTGCTTGAGACCCAAGCATATTTCACGGCACACATTGCCCAGCCATTTCTTGTTTTTATCTGTGGTTTCTGCATGTTTCTCATTGCAAGCTCTCTGCCTTCTGTTTTCTTTGGGAATCACTTTGCTGATTATGGATACTATCAGCACAACCAAGAGTGGAAATGATGCCATATCCTCATTTTGTGTAAAATTGAAGGTTATGTTTCTGAGATTGATCTGTTATTATGATGCCCAGAAGAATTCTGCAAACCCAAGGAAAAATACCAAGGAAAATAACTCCTTTGTTAGCAGGTTAGAAAGAATAACCTTCAAACAGTTGCTGAAAAGGATAATTTTTTCCCTTTGGTCTACATTTTAAGGTGTCTGGTATATTCTATAATGTAAAGAGATAACAGTTTTGGTTAATCTGCCTATTTATTCCTTTTGCAAAATTCCTCTTTAAGAAAGCTTTCCAGTTCATTTGAAGGTTTATTACATTATGAATGACCAAGTGATTATTTACATCTCAATCACCAAATAAATCCATGAAAATGGACCAAACAAATAGGACTATGACATTTTGAAATGGAATTGTTTCACATTGAAATCCCAGTTGGATTTCTACATGGGGTGTTCTACTGTATCTTCAATAAAATATACTTTGTGGGTATGTGGGACTGAAAAAGGTGATGAGCTACTGTTGCTATCTTGGAAACAGAAGCCTTTAAGCCAGTAACTGTGTATTTTCTCCCAAGATAATGGAAACTAAGATTCAGTACTACCCTTTTCAGCAGGATTAATCCTATGTTTTCTAGTTTCCTTCCTCTCTGTACAGGTAAGCCTCTGACTGACCTGGTCCCTTTGCATAAATAATTAACCAGTTCCTGAATCTGGGATTTGAGGTGCTTTCTTGAAGGTAGAACGTGATTCTTACAGTCTGGTTCCGCAGCTAGAAAATCTTGTATCATCACCAGCATCACCCTCCCAGCTGTGCTGTGGGGACATAGCCATAGAAATCTGGCCAAAACTATCCAGCAAGTTCACTGGGCATGTAGAGACAGTCTAAGAAATGGCTGAAACAGGGTTACTCACTCATAATTGTCTTAGTCATGAACAGTTTGTACTCTAAAAGACACACATAAAGCTAAGGCAACTGGAAGACTCCAAACTATTAATATGGTTGCATACCTTCTGTGTGTCATTTTCTCTTCATTTCTTTTTCTGTGAAAGGAGTTGGTCATCTGAATTTTGTGAATAGTGGAGGAGGAGTTCTGAAGAATAAGAAGTTAGAGATGCCAGTTACTGTAAGATAGCTGCTTCATGCTTGAATAGCAAAGGCAAAAAAGAATCCAGTTTGGCTCTTCCCCCCTGTTCCGTAGGGCCCTGCCATCACCAAGGACTGACAGTGACTCATGGAAGTGCAGAGTATTTATTACCCAGTGAGCAGGGGTAGCCCGGACAGGAACTTCTGCTACCACTGTTTGCAGATTACTTTGAGATGACTAGTAAAAGTTCCAAGCCATACGGCCCTGAAGGAAATTGATCATTACAGTTACTTCATGTTTTCTCTTTTGAGAAGACCACAAATGGAATCTCAAGAACAAACATTCCCTGGATATTGCTTTGGGTTTGTTTTTCTTAAAGCATTTGGGTATTTTAATTCACAAGGAGCTGTCTTTATTAGGTAATTTGTACAGATTTGGTGAGTGCAGGGAGATACCTATGTTTGAGATTGCTGCTGATGCTGCCAATGATGCCAGTTTGCAAGGTACAAGCTACTTGAATGGGAGAAAGAAATGTTAATGCAGTCATATTTTGCAGTTTTGAATGGACTTCATATTAGTCATAATACTGACTTTATAATACTTTTCTACTAAAACTATCAAGGAAAGTAGAGATATAATTGGAGAAAGAGTATTATAATTAATACCATAATTTCAGAGCAGTTAAAAGGGGCTAGATTTCTGGATCAGTTTTACTTTGATCTGGAAGTTTCGTATAATACAAATACAACTCACTTTTTGTAGAAAGATAATTGATAGACCTCTGCTTCTCTCCTTTTTAAGTCACTGTTCTATGCTTTGCAATAGGAACTAGATATTTGCTGAAGCTTTAAAACTGCCCCTACTCCTGATTTTGCCGGAGGCTAAATATGTTCACTTCAGGACACGCTTTAGAACAGCACTTTTCCTTGTCAGGGTGTCCTTAGCTGTAGTTTGAGAATGATAGCATTTCTTTATTTCAGTATTACAAAAATAAATTCCTTAACATTCATCACACTTGGGCTGAAGGTGCTGTAGAAATGCAACCCTTGCCACAGTCCTGTTAAGGGATGGATGGTATTTGGTACTGCACATGATGGATTTTGTGCATTCTTAGGCAGGACATGGTTCAAGACTTGTCCTCTCAGCTGGACTTGGCTGTTCTTCCTCATTATCCTTTCCCTTCAGGAGAGCTTGGTTGTGAATCCCAGTCTTCAGTTGCAGTCTGTATCCCCATTTGCAGCAGAGGAAATGTGACACCCTGAACTCAATTCTTGCAGTCATGTATCTAAACTACTGCACTGAGTGTGCTCTTACATTCCCTGCTAATTTACTGGTGTAGTGTACCACTGCTAGGGAAGGGAAGTAGCAAATCTGAGACAATATCAAAGACTCCAAATTTTATTTTGCTACTTCACTGCACAGCAACGAGACACAGTCTTGCTTTAGTCAGTAAAGGTATCTTGCAGATGGAAATTCAGTGCTGGTGATATGCTTTATTCTTATCCTTAGCTGAATTTTGAATACATAAACTGGCATGTCAAAATGTAAGTATAAGCAAGATCTGAGACTGCTATTATTAGGTTTCTAAGTCCATCTCCCAGGTTTGAGTTCAGTGAAGGACAAAAGATATCCAAATCTAAATATATTAGTGTTTTACTTGTCATCGATGTAAATGTTAGACATTTTCTTTTCAAAATATGGGACGGTGCATCAGTACAAGTCATTAGCTGTAAACTCCTTTACTTTATGCAGTGTCATTTGCTGCTGGATTTGCATACATTTTTCTAATGACTCTACCTGCCAGCTGCCATGGTTTCTGCAGTATTTTCATATTTCACTGTTCAGAGTTAAGAAGGCTTATGAGAAGCTTGGATCATTTATCAGCATTCAGTGTGGAATTTCATTATTCCAGGATGGATTATGGAGGCACATACTGTTAGTCTAATGGCTTCATTGTAAGTGAATAACAATGTCTTATCAGGGACATTTTGTGTAGCTGTATAGTATGTTTAAAAAAATATGATGTGTAGCGTGCAGTGGACAAGATACCAACATTTGTTTTATTTGTATTCTAGGACACAAGGGTATTAAGGAGGAATGAAATGGCAGCTGCAGCTGTTGTAGGCATTCCCCGAAGGGATAGAGCTAATAGGATATATGTCTTCATCCACAGCTCAGTTAATTTTGAGAGCAGAGGATGAAAAATGAAACTAAACACATATAACAAAATCTTGGATAACGGGGGCGGGAGGAAGTAGCCACCCTCACTAATCTGTGACATCATTGTGATAAAAAAGGAAATCTTCCACTAGAAATCCTAACAGAGAAGATTTTGTGAGGCAGCTGCAGTATTAGTCTGTCTGAAAAAAAACAACATTTTGTGGAACTGTATGTCTAATGGACAGTGTTTAAAATCTGAAGATACTGTACATATAGAGTACTGGAAAAGCATTTTTCAAAAACTTTAAATATTTTTTAGGCTTGGCATCAAATGTTGTATATTTTGTGTTTATGCTGTAGATGAAATGTGGTGATAGCAGTACAAAGCCACAAAATCTACAACAGAAATTTAGCTGTTAGTCAGGCCCTAACTTCATTCTGACTAATATATATATTCTGCCTGTCTTCTAATATAGTGTCATTTTTTTAATGGAGCAGAATGTAACTTTTCATTTTTGTCTTTGGGAAGCTTTCAGTCTGTCTCCTAGATCTCAGGGTTTATTTCTTTCTGGAAGTTTGCCAGGTGCAATACTGTGGAGAAAAATGCCTCAAACCTTTCTTTAATCTTTACTTATCTCTCCCACACAAAGAGCATGATTCACAGCAAAATGTCCTCATGTGCAATGATTTCTCCCCTGCACACTGATGGACTTCAATGTCGTGAAGCTGCATCTTTGCTGGAAATTCTGAAAAAAAATTGTCTCCCAGAGGAGCAGATTCACAAGCAGTGATGACGTCATGGGCGTTACATAGGCAAGACTGATTTACCACTTGGTACGCTAATATTACACAGAACAGGTCTAGAAAAATGCATGTCCATCTACAACCTGGCTCTCTGAGGCACAGTCCGCCTAATGCACCATTCAGTTCCTTGAGTTCCTTTTTTAAACAGACTGATACTTAAGGATCACAGCAACCTTGTCCTCTAAGATTTCTTACTACAGGATTTTCTTTTTATCTTCAAGGTCTGTCTCTATAAACCTATGGAAATGCCATGTTCTGCAACATTCAGGTCTTTGCAGAGAGCTGTCAAAGTAGTCTTGGGCAGAATCAAAGCAACAGATGTGTTTCTAATGGTGGTTGACTTTGTGAAGTATCATTCCATTTTTTGCTACGGTGTACAAAAAATATTTGCTCATGCTCATTTGATCAGTCTATGGGGTTTTAGTTTTTAATTTCATTTTTCTGAAATTTCAAAAATTAGTTGCATTGATTCAGTGGCCTTTTGGGTCAGTTTTCTTCTTCTGTTTGGTTCCTATGGAAAGAGTGTAGAAACTGGTGCTAAGAGCTTATGGAAGGAGAGGTCATACTGGACCAGGAAGCTCGTATTTTCATTTGCTTCCCTTCCAATCTTGGGAACATGTCATGTTGGCTAACAGGAAGGTTTTCGATTGATATAAACATTTTCCATTCTTTTTTCCCCCCCATCATTGTCACTTTCCCCATCAGCATAATCCACTGTACTAATTACAATATACTTAATTATCCTAAGCTCCATATTAAACCCACATATATTTCCATCCATTCTGCAGGAAAAGAAAAAAAAAATATATACACCTTAAAAGTAATCTCTGAAGATCTGAGGCAATATTCTAATGGATCAGCAGGTACAGCTACAGAGTGGGACTTACCCAACAGGGAAAAGAGGGGGTGTTTCTGATTTCACTGAGGCATGCGCAGAGTGACTCTGCACCATGGAAACTCTTATCTCAGTCCCTGCAGTGGAAGCAGTGAAGGATGAGGTTGTTTAAGTGACACAAATTATCTCTCCATTGGAGTGTGAGGTTGAGTTTTTCAAGCCCAGTGATCAGAGGTTGCAGGAGCTCGGTGTCAGCAGCAGCTTCTGCAGCAGTACTTGACATTGCATGGACAAAGCCTCCCAAATGTACACACTTTCCAAGGTAACCACTTGTCTTTCTGCAGCTGAATCAGAGCTCTCTGCAGGGCAAGAAGACAAGGGAGAGAAACAACAAAGTAAAGGGAGAGAAAACAATCAGTAATCCTGAAATATTTTCCTTGTATTCTGGTAAATTGCCTCTTGAGTTTAATGGGGCCTGGATTCTAGGTAGCAAGAGAACTGTGCTCAGATATCTGAATGTAAAATTCAGTGTGCATGTGATACTAAAGTGAGAGCAACATTTCTCATCATGCTGCAATCCCTGTTCTTAAACATTCTTGTTTAAAACAAGAGTGTATCAAGACCAACTACTGATATAGCACCCTGCTTGGTTCAAGTTACTGTTTTATTAATTCATTGTAATGAGATAATGGGAGATCATAACAAACCCAGTCACTTCTGGCACCTCAGGTGCTTTTCCTGTCCTGGTGGTGCTTCACATGTAATTGATAGTGACATAGCAGTGTCTTTGAACAGGGAGATATTTGTTCAGGTTAGAAAGTGTTTTCAAGAGAAGGAGTCCTTTGATAAAACCTACTAAAATTAAGATTATTTTTTTCCTTTGGAGGAATGGAAGAACTCACCCACCTTGCTTCATTCCCAGTGCCGCACTGTCTGTGCTGCAGAGGCCAGAAACTCTGCTGAACAATATATGCTACAAGACTGGAGCCAGAGCAGCCATCTGGAATGAAGGTGTAGTGCTGGCAGAGAGGAAAGTGAATCCTGCTAAATACTCATATGATTCTGTAGGATATGGGAAGAAAAGTAACAGCGCAGAGTGTGATTTGAGCCTGAATGTGATCAGTTCTCTATTTTCCCCCACTAATTACTGAATAATTTGAGCAAAGGTTTTTAAGCATGAGGAGTTTGGGGGGTTTGTTGGGTTTTTGGGGTTTTTTTTCATTAGCTAGTGACTTTATAAAATAACATTTATAGTTGAAGCAATCAAGAAGTCTTGTGGTCAAAATTGCTCTGCTGTGCTACTGGTTCAGCCCTTGGCTTTGTGTGTGATGGCAAGCAACAAAACCCATTGAATACTTCAGGTTATTCATAATAATTGTCATCCTCTGAATCAGGGCATAATACAGTATAGCTTCTTGGAAATCACTATGACTAGGCTTTACTCAAAATGAGAACTGATTATTTACTCAAAAAACATGCCTGGTGAAGTAATCTATATGAACCTATGAACCCTCTAGTATATTTGGTGATAGGATAGGCTGATAGCTATAACTCCCTCTGGTATATTTGGTGATATCTATAACTTTCATAGCTAGAAATTATCTTTGTGCTCATTGTAGGAGGAATCAGGTGTAGGTAAGCACATCAGCTGCCAGATTATCTAGTGCTTTCCCTGTGAACATTTTTTCAAATGACAGTAACCTAGCATTTTAGAGAATGATTGCCTTACCAAATAATGCAGCATGATGAGAATGGAAGTCTAAACAAAACCACTGATGCTGGGGATCAGCTGTCCACACTACACACCTTTCAGGGGATTTCACTCCAGTCTGTTTCTAGATCAGTCATGACAACTGAGTTCCTGTTAGGTGATTCATCCATTGATCTTCCAGAATCCAGGTTGTGTGTGCTGAGACAAATTTCTGGTGTGACAAAAACTGCAGTAAAGCGAGCATTGCTAAGAATTGCCTTCCAAAGTGCCCTCCTGATCTGAACTTAAAGACCAGTGTAGATACACCCTTCAGTTGATACTGAATTAGCAGTAAGTATTTGTGGAACGTACCCATTAGAGGACTGCGCCTTCTCTGCTAAGTGTAGAGGAAGTATCTCCAAAAACAGCTTCTGCACTTTAAACCTCCCCAAAGGCCTCTGAAGCAGTGGAAATCTGCATTTATCTGTCATCCCAGTTAATTCAAACAGCAGTTATTTGGAACAAATCATAATTACTCCTTCCTGTAATGAACGCAGATATTCAGATTGCCAGATGGACCTGAATGAGCGACAGCGTAATTATGGCTTACCAAAATAATAATGAAATGCTTAAGTGGAAATATTTCTGCCCCTTATCTAGAGTTAGAATTTAAAAAGAACAACATAGGGAAATGTTCTGAGGAATGACGCCTCAGACCACTATGTAGCATTTGAGCCATGGATTCTACCACATGGAGCCTTAATATGGTGTAGCAGAAAAGTGTGGTATTTGTATAGAAGGTGCATGCTACAGAATTATCAATCATGTCCAGAGGGGTTCAGTGTTTATACAATTTCCCCAAAAGACCTTTGACTCGGTAGCCATAATTAAAAGTACCTGCTCATTGACTAATTGGTAGTATTTATATTCAAAACTCATCAATTCTCATAGTGGTGAATAACCAAGATCATTGAACCAAGAGTATTCATGGAGTGTGAAATATGGCCCTTCTCTGGTAAGTAGAGCTACAACTTCAGTAAGGAAAATATCTTGGGGTTAGCTAGAAAGCTGCACAAAATCCAGTATTGCCAATGGCTTTGCACCTTCTGCTTTATTTGTCTGATTTGTCAGAGGGTTTATTTTCATTGCAGTGATGCAGTTTCTTAGCAGCTTCTGTTGCTGTGTCTGCTTTAGGTGAAAAATATCTGGTTTCACTGGAAATTCTTTATCTTCTGTGAGAATTATACTCTGAGACACACCAAGAACAAGGGAAACATTAATGCTCACTGTGGAACACCATTTGTGATGAAGTTTCAGAAGATGAGAGGTGGAGAAAACCACTACAAACAATGGGCCATTGAGTGTCTGTGTTGTTGAACTGCACAGGAGACAATGAGGACTTCAGAGAAATACACCTTTTTCTTTTTTTTTTTT
>VYZT01031491.1:53432-130180 GCA_013400735.1 Pomatostomus ruficeps
ACTCTTATAGCAAACTTCCAAACTGATCCAGACATGTAGGACAGGGCAATGCATGGAATAATAGCCACTGAGACAGACTGAATATTCCAAAGGGTTTGGGTTATTTTGCAAATTAAGTATCTGTATCATGAATCTAAGGAAATAAGTATATCTTCAAGGTGCTAATACATAAGAAGCCTGTATCTAAAGGCAATACTGATTTCTATAGGATGTAACTGTGCATAAATAATTAAATAATCTCTCTGTCTTGTCAAGTGGTGCATGTACTGCTCTTGGCCATATTAACAATACAGAGGGTGTAGGCTGGAGGCTAGAGGAGACTGCTGTTTCTGGATAACCCTGCTGTACTTCTTTACAGGAGGAGCTTTCCTCAGTGGAGATATTATCACATGCTTGTCTCAGCAGACTGTCTTTCAAGCCTCAGTGAACCCTAAGGCTCCTCAACAAGAAGGAGCTGACAATAAAGCCCTGGTTTCTTAGGCGAGCTCTCTTTCTGTCTTTGCTATCTTACCTGCACACTTTAATTGTCTTGCCATTTCAGGAATAATTCCTTTTGTATAACTAAATTTTAGCTGCTGCCTAGGTATGGGAAGTTGCTGGTGTATATATAAGGAAACCAAAATGTCTTCTCTGTTCTAAGACGGTAGAAAGAAATAATGAGTCATAATTTGTCTTTTCTGTTAAACAGAAGTTAAGAACTTCTGATTTCAGGGGTTCACAAGGACACAAAAGTCTTATCTTTTTTTTATTCCTCTTTTTTTTCCCATATTTCTAATTTGTTCTTTTTATCTTAGTTACATGACAGCCACTTTATGCCTCGGGCTCCTTCATGTCTCTGTAAAACAGCTATAAAGAGATTGCAGTCTAACTTTTCTCATCTACAAAAATCCCCTTCATCAGATAAATTACTACCTTGACCAATCCTCTGAATGACAGCCAGCATCCTGGGACCACAGAAAGGGGGTGAGAAACATGGGACTTTTGAAGAGGTAGGGTAGACTCTTCCCATAATTTATCATCCACCTTGCCTTGCTGACATGCCCTTTCCATACTGCAGCAGCCAGCTCGACTGCAGTTTGTCTGACATGGGATGTACCATCCTGAGAGCCCCGTATCCCGAGGTCACAGTGGTAACAGACACAAACCAGGAGCTTCTTTTTTTTCTCTGCTGTGCTTCTCAGGGATGGAAACTTTTGCTAATAAAACTTTTCTGTGATATACTAATACTTCAACATCCTTAGGAGAGTGCAAGGAACAGTGAAAATGCATTGCTTATAGCTGTAACCAAAACCCCTGTCTCAGAGGAATTCTCAAAAATTATACATTTCACTAAATGATATAATTCACTCTAAGAACAGCTTCAGGTAAGGAGACAATCATGCTTCTCTTGCAGCTTTCCCCACTTTCCCAGTCCTCAGGCATAGCAGCTCATGCCTACACGTCTGCTTGTCAGCCCTCTTCCCTGCTGTTCTGTGCCCCAAACTAGGGGAACGAAAAGGTGCAAGAAAGGTCAAATGAGCTCATCATCTCAGTTTCCATTTGGGACGTAATAGAAGGGCAGAGGAAGGGGAGCCCTTATAAATGAATTGTGGTTGGCAATGTTTGTGTTGCTGCTGCGCAGGGAAGGTTCTGCCAGCTCTTCCTAGGCTTTATGCTTCAGTGGTGAAAAATTGCTAGAGGTCAAAATATGTCATTGGAAAGCTAAGCCTGCAAGGGCAGAGGTTGAGTTGTGATCTGCACTGTGGCATTTGTCCATCTGTACTTTAAGGGTCTCTAGATTTTAAAAAGCTATAGGTGTGATTCCTGATGTTGGACACCCCCACCATATCTAAATGAATTTGGAGAACAGGTGAAGCAATACCTTAGGACTCATTCTCAAAGTTTAGGGCAGTTTGACCATGATTAATAATTTTCAACACCCTTTACCATGTCTACTGTGATGCCAGTTCAGGTTCACCAGTTGTTTCCTACCCAATGAACTGTAAAGTTCCTGATGTTGGAAGATCTGTGCTCTCCAAAAGGCAAGACACACTGTTGGGAAGGCCCTGGAGAAAGCCCATTGAAGCAGCTGGGGGAATCTGAGAAAAGTATTTAAGATTTATTTGTCTCAAAATTTTTAATGAGCATGCATTTCTATTCCCTGCATTCCTCTACAACCCTATCATAAATTGAAAATGCGGATGCAGTAGCAGTTATTGACTATTTCACTACATAGCTTCAGGTAAACAAGGAAAATATGTACTTAAAAATTTTTGAATAATAAAAAATGCATGTCATTTATTAGCTATTCTAATGAATCGTGTCACTATGAGAGTTCTGAAAAGGCATAAATTGTCTTCTGTTTTAAAATCAAGCATATTATCCTATATGAGTGCTTTTTAGTATCTGTAAGTACAGGATTTCAAATAGCTTTATGAAAAGGAAGTGTTGAATCTTCATAAAAGATCTTCAAGGTTTTTGCCAGCTAGTCTGAAAAGAGAGAAACTGAGGAGCAAGAGGGCCATGCAACTTGCTCATTTGCTTATGTCTGAAGAGAAAGACAGCACTTCTGCTTCCTAGTCTTGTATTTTGACCACATGTATTTCCAGCAATTTTAAAGTGGGGTCTAATGCATTATTGTGTTGTCCTGTCTTACAGATCCAGGAGATATAAGTTAGGGCATGGAAATTCACCTCCCAGGTTTAGTTGTGGCTGTCAATTTGTGAAACTGTTGTGGGTCAGAACACTTCTGATCCTTGCTCTAGAGCAGAAAGCCAACCACATCCTGGGCTGCACCAAAAGCAGTGTGGCCAGCAGGTCAACGAAGGTGACTGTCCCCCTCTACTCTGCTCTGGGGAGACCCTAAGAAGAGTACTGTACCCAACTTTGGGACTTCCAACCTAGGAAGGATTTGGTCCTCTTGGAGCAAGTCCAGAGAAGGACCACAGAGGTGATCAGAGGTCTCAAGCACCTCTCTTCTGGAGACAGACTGAGAGAGTCAGGGTTGTTCAGCCTGGAGAAGAGAAGGTTGTGGAGATGGACCCCTTATAGCACCTCTCAGTACCTAAAGAGGCCTAAAAGAGAGATGAAGAGGACATTTTATAAGGGCATGGAGGGATAAGGACAAGGGGTAGTGGCTTTATACTGAAAAATGGCAGGTTAAGATTAGATATTAGAAAGAAATTATTTACTGTGAGGGTGGTGAGGCACTGGAACAGGTTGCCCAGAGAGGCTGTGGGTGCCCCAACACTGGCAGTGTTCAAGGCCAGATTGGATGGGACTTGGAGCAACTTGGTCTAGTGGAAGATGTCCCTGCCCATGGCAGAGGGTTTGGAACTAGATTTTTGAGGTGTCTTCCAAAGCAAACTATTGTATGATTCTCTGATTCTCTGCCTTATGCTGCTAAACCAGTCTTTCCCTCTGAAGTGGCCATGCCCCTTCCCCTTGTAATTATGACGATAAGAAAATGAAAGAAATAAGAAGTATAGAGATGAACTTATGAATGTTTCCAAGCCACCATGTCTAGGTGTGCACCTGAATGTGTCATCTCAGGGTGACCATTCCTGGTTGTTTGCCAGCAGATTTCCTCAGGATTTCCTGATAGCATTGGCTGCGCTCCAACCTTACCACCCTGGGCTAGAGGCCAAGTGCAGATTCCCCTGTTTGCACTACTGCTCTTTTTAATATTTTCTTAATTCTGCACATTTTCTACTAAAGCAAGTGGAAGGTGTATAAGATCAAGCCATATGTGCTTCAAGCCCTAGAGCTGGAGCCCATGTTAAGAATGAGGTACTTGGCATTTGGGTTTCACTCCAAACAAATGGAAACTGCAGTTCAAGTGATGCTGATAAGGTCATCACTGCTCCAGAAGGATTCCTGGAGAAATGATTCCATTGAGGAGGGTTTATCACCTATGAAGACTTGGTATGACCATACTGTCACTAGGAAGTCACTTACTGATCTGATGTGTATGAAATACAGAAACCTTCCATGAAAAAAATCAACATTCAGGCAGGTGATTTTCCCTCTGATTGTATGACTGGCAATAGGTGAGTTACTGCTATGTATTGTTGCACTGGAGAGTACGTCTGATCCAAGATTTCTTCCTCTACAGGTGACTGGAAATTAATGTCAGTTACAGTAACAGAACTGAAGATAAAATTAGAACTTGACAATATTTCATTCAAATAGATCCAGGACAAGGGCCAAATTCTCAGCTAATTTATGCAAGGTTAATTATGACATTACTCCTCTTAACAACTGTTATCTCTATTATCACTTAAACCAAAGTATATTGTTATCCTGTTATTTAAAAAAATCACTTCACTCTACCTGTGTATCATTGCGCATCTTTGGCTAGCACCACACCTGAGATAGGCTTGTCCCACACACCAACTCATGCTATAACCACCTGATCTCACCTTCAGCTTTATTCTTCCTCTATGATAATTCTACTGTGTTTAACAAAACATATTTTTCCTTTTTTTAAAAAAAAACCAACACAACACAAATAAACCCCGCGCAAAACCTTGTCAAAAAACAGGTATAAAGGAAATCCCAGCATTTTAATGAAAAGTACTTCTGTGTTGATTTCAGCCTCATTATTCAATTATGTGTTCCTATAATTGCCATAATATGGATACGACATATGCGTAAATTCAAATAAGTTAGGTAGCACTGTCAGGGCATTTATTTAACCTATAAATACGTATAAATTTTTTATCTATTCAAAGACTCTTTCCTCTTTTGGTCTTGTCTTGTCAAGCTTTAACTATTTCCAAAGAGGTGGTGCAGCTTAACTGTCATGGATAAGTAGAGGAAGTAGAGGAAGTTTTACAGCAAGTACCTTATTGGTACTTGCCGTACTGTGCACACTCCTGCCTTTGAGGAAAGGAGGAAAGAAGAGTCAACACAGCACCCACTTTATTAGGTAAGCTTATTTCACCGTCAAAAATATTCAAGTCATGACAATGTTATACAATCACATTAAGAAAAATATTGTTCCTATTTCAAAGACTGTCTCATGAGGATGATAAATTGTAAAATTGCGGGAGCACGGGACCCTCGTACAACGAATCAATGTGATTTTGCAAGAGTCCCTTTATTGTTTACATTACTCCATTCTTATGCATTTCTACAACTGTAGTTCACGCGATCACGCACAACCCGATTGGGTCTCCTGCATTGTCCACGCGCCGTGCGTGCACCCTTCAGGACCACCCTGAGGGTCCTGGACTGGTCTCAGTCCAGGGTGGTACAGTCCCTCTTCACCTGTTTTTGTTATTCTCTCTTCTACCGTCTTCGTTCCCAATTTAGAACTGCTTGCATTCCTCAGGCCCTGATAAAGGTGCTGAAGATAACTTGGCTGGGTCACCCTGACAGGGTTCTCGTGCCTTACAACATAAAATCCTCCCTGTGCTGTTTTAAGGGAAACTCTCCATGAAAGAAGGAAGAAGAAAGGAGTTAGCTGCACCAGTAGCTGGCTGCAGTCATCTTTCAGCCCTGTTGTTCTCTAGGAGGTGGAGAGGTTGGCAGTGGGGACTGTTGTTTTGCTGTGCTCTAAAGGGACAATGAGCATGATGGGCTAACCTGGAGAAGCCATACCAGTTTGCATGTATACTTCACAGAGGTTTTCTTTATCAGCAGAAAATTTTGAACAGTCTTCCTGATGTTTGAAGTCACGGAGAACATGTCTTGCTCATTCTGAATCTATAAAACATGCACAGTGCATATATGGCTGCTACACAAAAGCTTCCTCTTTCCTTTGCAACACAGTTTCAGTATGATACTATGGTGGAAAAAGGCACTGATGTAGATGGAAGTTCCAGCAATAAATATTGAATGTTCTTTATACCTTGCCCAGAAGAGAAGGTGAGTTTAAGTGTATTTCTTGAAGCATGTGGAAAGCACTTCTGTACATCACCAGTACCTGTCATCATAAAGCTGCAGCTTTAGGCAGTACTTTTTTCTTGATGATCATAATTCAAAGCTACAAAGAGTTTTTTTAGACTATCTGACAACAGTAGCAAAAGCTTAGCAGGAGCAGGGGCTCTTAGATGCCCTAGAGCTTTATTTTGAGCATAAAATCAAGAAAGGTGTCATGTCCTGAGCTCCTTGCATTTGGTGATTTCCCTGACCTTGCAACACAGTCTAAGAGAAGAAATATCAGATGCGTCCATCTGTAAGATAGCATTAAAGGAAATAACAGGGATACATTCTTTTAGCAATGACATATCTAGGATGCAAATTCTTTAGATACTTATCAGTAGTAATGCTGTGTCCCAGTGATTCCACAATCAGCCTTCTGCCTAAGTAAGTAGGTATCATTTTTGGATGTGTCTGCAGACAGTGACTGATCTTCAGAATGTGGGATAGACCTGGTACCTTCTATGAAGAGATATGTATTTTCCTTGAGTTGATTTGATGGGATTTGCATCAGCGCTTGTGCTGTTGGGTCGGTACTGAAGCAGTACTGTCCACTTTGATGTCCTCCTACTCTGGCCTCTGGGGTTTCAGAACAAATTAATGCATCTCGTCAGCTAGGAGAGATGTTGGGCCAGAGTTTTCTGGATGGATTTCCTCCCAGCTGCTCTGGAGCTGATATCTTGTGAAATTTGCTGAGTCTCTGAACTGTGTAAAGTGCTAAGAATGTCTAGTAAATGCTAGAGAAAAGGTGCAAGTGAGGAATTCCCCCCGGTCCCCAGAGTTGTGGGGCTGATGGCAATGAGTTTGTCATGTTAATGCGCTTCATCTAAGCAGAGTTTGTTCTTTTTCTCGTGTGTGTTTGGGCATGAGAGTGGCTCAGGTTTTTTATGTTTGTGTAAAAAGTGGGTCAAAACCAAAAAAAAAGAAAACTGCACTGCACATTGAGCATGTTGGGGTGCATGTGGTTGCATTTGGAACGTGACCACACTGCATTCATGCTCTGAATGCTACCCAGCACGCTTCTCCTTCTGCCAAGAAGCAGTTAGAAGTAAATTCTTCCTCAGGCATTGGTTTTGTTTATGACACTGAAGGTATGTGGATGGTTACTGAAAATGTTTATTAAATCCCATTGCAGTGGGACGATTAAGTTGTTCCATGCCAGTGAGGTACTGCTGGTACACAAAGCAGCTGTGATGCAGCAGAGGAACAATATTCCCAAAAGCTGGAAGCCCAGGTATTCTGTCCTCTCCAGAATTAAACTGTACTCCAGATTGCTATACTGAAGAAAGTGGTAATGTACAAATAGGACATCATTTCACATTTTCATCATTTCTCTTTTCAAGCATATTACAGGTGCTTGTTCTGCAGTCCTAATTCAAAAGCAACATACGTGCAAGACACACCCAAACAGCAAGAGTTTTCATCTCCTAACTGTGCTATAGCAGATGGCTCCTTTGGGATTTTCATGCACAAAATGCAACTGAATACACTGGGATTCCTATCTCATTCCCCCTACAGATCCACAAGCTAGGAATGAAGAAAGAATCTATTTTGTGATTGCTCATTGCAGCTCTGACTGCCCTGTGCTTCACTTGTGATGATTCATGAGGTCTCTTTTGGTGGCACAGTTCTAATATAGGGGCTCCAGACAAAACCATAAATACTGGCATTTGGACAACTGACCCCATAAGGGCAGGTGATAATCTCCAGTGCCACGGCAGTAATTGCCAGCTGCTTCTCTTTTTTTGTGGAAAAAAACATTTATATAGACAATGCTTTGTTTGATGACAAAGTCATTTAGAAACATGCCCAACATGACAGCAGTGTTCAATGTGTTAAAATAATCTCCTTCTCTTCAGGAACTTGGCACAGATCTCATTACCTACTGCATCAGGTCACATCAGTGTGTGCTGCATGACATGATGTGACACAGCTTGAGAGCAGCTGACACAGCGTTGCCTCTCCCCACCACAGAGATGTATATTGGATGCTCAGGTAACAACTGGTGCAGTTATTAAATCCTCTCTGTTACCTGCAGTTAGGCAAGTGACCCATGCTTGGAAGCATCTTCATTTAATAGCAAATTGTTATTTTTGTGCCAGCTTGACTAAAGGGTTTTCTTACAGGGCACCTCCACTGCCATTTCATCAGAAACTCATGTTGGGCTGTTGAGAGCTGGTGCACTGCCAAGTGCTTCAGAGACAGCCCAGCAGTGAGTGGGGGAAGCATGAGCATACTGCAGGGTGTGCCAGGTCATTTCCACTGATTTCGGCAGTTATAGTCCTCTACAAAAATATTCAAATGGCAAGTATAAAACCAAAAGCTTTATGGCTATCCACAGGTATTGAGAGATTTGTACTAACTTCTTAAACCATAAGCTAAACTATTGCAGAAAATAAATTTTGTGAAAACTGGGCTAAGAGGGTACCTTGGAAAACTCATTGAGATAATGAGCTGTAGGTGATTAACCCAACTGCTGTTGAGGTCACCAGCAGTATTAGAGCCATAATCCCATTGATTTAGATTATTGTACAGTTTTGTAGTTCAGTAACTTCTAGGTTGTATGCTTTTATGTTATGTCTTACTCTTGTTTGATGGGGTGTAAGACCTCATGAGAATTCAAGGATGAATATTGTTCAAACAGGTAACAAAGAAGACCATACCTGCCCTTATCACATGAAGTAATCTCCAGACTCCATAAAATTTCAGAGACTGGAAACTGTGGCAAAATTGTGTCCAGATTGGAAAATACAAAAAAAGGGTGCCCCTGCTGTCCTCAGGCCCCATGCATTTGCCTCTCTAGGCAGCGTGCGTGACTCACTCTGCAGCTCCCAGCTGCCAGCCTTGTTTTGTGCTCTGCAGGTCATGAAGAAAGTTGGTATTTTTCTAATCATGACCACCAGGTTCAGAGCAGGAGAAGAAAAAAGGCAGGGAGCCATTGGAGTGCTGATGTTGGGCTACTGCAATGGCTCTGATGACTATTTAACATTGAAGAATGAACTGAAGCTTCACAGTTAGAAGTTGGAAGAGAATTGTGATGGAATTGCTCTGAAAGCCTGAGGAGACCTAGTAACTGAATATGCATGCAAAGCAGAGTAATGATGCAGTCTCCATGGCAGCATCTCAGAATTGTACAGTAATATTTTGAAATGTAATATAGATTCTAGTTTTTCAGTCTTAATCCATCAAATCAGTTTTACTATAAATACCCACACTATCCAGTCTCTGAAAAAACTAAGGCTGACAGTGATTTTAAGACTGTCCAACCAAACACAAAAATGCAATTTATATTCCCTGCCAAAACACATTCCTTCAGTTAGGTGAACAGAAGGATTTTGCTTTTAGGCAGGCAAAATCAAGGAAATACAGAGATTACAGGAAGAATGTGAGCTCTACTTCCTCATACATCCAGATTATGCAACCTTCAATAGCCAGCATCTGAAAACACTGAAACTCTGTGTGCATGTACATAGGAATGCTTTTTACTATGACTGGCTACTCTACCAATCAGCTCAGGGCACAAAAGGGCTGCTGAAGCAGTGCTTTCACTCTGTGAAGCCACCAGTGTTCACCATGGTGTATAACTCAGAGCACATCTGAAAAGGCAGTGGCTGCTATTTGCAGACAAAAACTACAGGCTTAAATACACACCTACTGAAACAAGGGACTCCAAGTACTTTGCTGAACCCACTAGTGTGTCAGTATGTGCCTTTGTGTCTGAGGAAGCAGGTGTTGCTCCAAGCAGGTCACAGGAGCATGTGTGAACACTCAAGGGAGTAACTGAATGTCCTCAGTGATAGTGGTCTGGTCTCCATAATAACAGCTGGATTCCATTCAGCATAACAGCTTGATTGAGGAAAGATGCTCTAATCAATATCAGTTGTGATCTGTGTCTCCACCTGACTTCATCCTCTGAAATTCACAATAATCTTATGGGAGTGACTGAAAAGTTGTCAAAGTTGTCGATTATCAAAGAATGGCAAGGGTGGGGGTGGTTAATGAAGTTGTATTGAATAGTGTGGGACGTGAGCATGATGTAAATGGTGTGGAATAAGGGGTGGAATGGGCTGGTTTTGGCTGGGGCAGAGTTAGTTTTCTTCACAGTAGCTAATATGGAGCTGTGTTCTGGATTTGGCTCAACACAGGGTTGATAATATAGAGATGTTTTTGTTATTGCTGAGCAGGGCTCACACAGAGCCAACGCCTTTTCTGCTTTCCTACTGCAAACGTGGCGAGGAAGGTGGGGGTGTATGGGAGGCTGGGAGGAGACACAGCCAGGACAGGTGACCCAAACTGACCACAGGGATATTCCAGACCATGTGACATCATACTCAATATAGAAAATGAGGGGAAGAAGGAGGGGGGATGGGGCATTTGGAGTGATGGATTTCATCTTCCCAAGTCACCATTTCCTGTGATGGAGCTCTACTCTCCTGGAGATGGCCGAACACCTGCCTGCCCATGGGAAGCAGTGAATTAATTCCTTGTTTTGCTTTGCTTGTGTGTGTGGCTTTTGCTTTCCCTATTAAACTGTCTTTATGTCAACCCACGAGTTTTCCAGCTTTTACCCTTCCAATTCTCTCCCCAGTCCTGCTGGTGGGGGAATGAGTGAGTGAGTGTCTCTGTAGGGCTTGATTGCCAACTGGGGTGAAACCATGACAAAAGTTATCATTGGAAAACATGCCATTATTCATCACTGTGCAAATGTAATTATTATGCAAAGAGCTATAACTCATTTTGAAGTTATTTGCATTTGTGGTATAGCTCTATATACAGATGCTACTGGATCTGAAATATTTGCTTGACCATCCCAGACTAGATTTTCTAACCCCACTCCCATTTTTCACCTTGTGTACAGAGCACTTGGATATCTTAACCCTGGACTGCTCTTGCAGACCAGCTGCTTTGAAGCCCAGATATTAAAAGGTTTGGACATATATAGTGTCCCCTATAAACACCAGAAACCCAGTCTTATTCTCTGATGGAAAGCAATGGGCTACAATCTGTCAGTCAGGCATGACAGCTCTGACCCATGCTAGAATTACTAATTAAAAAAAAATTAAGTTACTCGTGCTCTTGGCAAGTTACATATATTGCCATCTGTAGTAGCAGATACATCAGTGGTGCCAGGATTTCTTTAGAAATTGACAGCATTTTATTCTTTCCAATATCCACAGAAACATTAAGGTGTTGCCAGCAGCTTTGCTGCTAATTACACTTACAACTAAAGCAAAATGAAATAAATAAATACAGCACGAGATAATTACAAGGAATGTCAGATAAGAAGAGAATAATCAATAAGCAAGTATTTCTAACAATTGTCTCTGTGGAAACTGGAAACTGATTTTCAGAGATACCAACTCAGTGATGCAGGTGCTATGCCTGAGGCAAGGATCCACTGAGTACTCACCCTCCTTTTCAATGCAGTCGGTGTTTGTAGGGTTAGGCCCATTTGTGGAAGGCTTGAAATCAAATGAGAAAGAAGGGTTTGGCAGATACTTGTCTATGTGAGATGCTGGGATTCAGTCCATCCAGAATCAAGCTGCAGCCATCTCTGGATAAAACATGGCATCTGGATAAGAAAGGGCAGGAAATTACACAGCTGTTTCAGGACAGCTTGGCAATCATTGCCCAAATTCAGGGACCCACTGTCAGTCATGATGCTTTAGAGCATCCTTGGTCTCCCAGAGGTCCCACGTTTTATCTGCTGGTTCAGGTGCTCCAGCCAAGGAGGAGGAGGAGGAGGACGAGGATTTAAACGTGAGCCAAATGCTCACCTACGGTCATTTTCAGGCAGAAAATTTAGATGTGGTCTTTTCTATTTTTACCACAGATGGTGAATATATTACCTAGCTTGTCCCATTTTTCAGCTGTGTAAGTTTTCTGCACATATTCCTGCCTTTGCAGAAGCTCCCAGTACAGGTGTTAATTCTCCCCAAAACCTGAGTTGATTGGGAGCTACAGTCACACCCTTAGGGATGGAAAAAGTGAGGCATATTGGAAAGTGGAAAGGTCAAAATTTCAAAAACAACTCCATGTCCCTCCTGCTTCTTAATAAGGCCTATTTTTAAAATCTTTTTTCTCTACAGGGGTTGATTCTACCTTGTTATTTGTACAGCATCTGGTATCGTCAAGTACAAGTGTGGAACCCTTGGCATTGCCATTGTATAAATGCTTCAAAAACTGTTCTTAATTAAGACAAACAAGATTTTTTTCTCTCTGTTTATATCTTAAGATCATCTCTCTGACATGTTTTATAATTAAAATATATATAGCAGAAACGATTAATTAGAAAAAATTACAGGTTTATGCCTTTCTGTATAAAACACTAAAAATTGTGCAAAGAGCAAAGATGTTTCACAGTTCTAGAAATACAATTACGTATTATTTCTTAATCTTCAGGTCAATCTGGAGCACTAATATATTCAGTCAGAAAAGTCAGTTGATCAAAGCAAACTGTCGCTCCCACTTTAACACTAAAACCTAAAAACCAGTATGTTGATTTAAAATAAGCAGGCCTACCCTACAGGTAAGTATGAAATGCCACAGTTTCATATGGGACTGAATTTAGTGTGATAATATCATATGAAATACAATGCAGAAAAGAACATTATTAATAACTTTTTAAAAATCCTTTTCTAAAAAGTGCTGCCCATTCTGTGTTTATACATATTTTAGGAAGGGATTTCTTGTTCAGAAAAGAAAAGCAGTGAAAATTTATTCCAGGTTTTAGTTGTTGAAAGCATAGTGGAGAATTCAAGGGACACGAATATATGCTTTTTTGGTCGTCGGGGGTTTTTCTAATGTGTGATTTGTGAGCCTTAGAGAATTGTTTATTTTAGGACAAGTCAAGGAGTGAATCACAGGGAGTCACTTTTTATTTTGTTTTACCTCCCTCCTCTCTGGAGAGATGCCAGGGCCGGCGGGACTCCCATTCGGTGGCTGGTGCTGCTGGCTGCCTCCCGTTGCGAAACCGGCTCCCAGCCCCACAGCGCCAGGTACCCGTGCTGCAGCCCGTGCCACCAGGCCTTCTAATTAAGTCGTGGTGTCTAAATGTCCTCCTTTCCAGGCAGTAGCCATCTCAGGCAACTCCCCCGGGCCCGCTGTGGGACGGAGGGATGGTGTCGGGCACTTCCCTGTGCACGTCCCTCTGCCCTCCCTGCAAAGCGAGGAGACAGTGCTGCAGCTCTCTCCACCCCTCTCCACCCCTCCCTCCTGCAACCACCTTCTGCCCTGCAGAAACCTCTGACACTCTCTGTGTGCCCGTCTGTGCTGTCCTGTAGCCCCAACCAAGCACCCTTTCCTGCCTGAGGAGGGGTAGCACCTTCTCCCCTACAGCACTGGGGCAGCATAAGAAATTCATCTTGCTTCCAGATCCATACAGGCTGTCCTGGTGAAATCAATCAGTGCCTATTTACCACAAGTTTCCTACAGCCCCAGGGTGCCTGGCCCAGGTGGGGTTTGCATTTTTGGCATGCATGGTCCCGCTCTGGGCTTTGGGCACCGGGAACAGCTCAGGGAGAATTGGCTGTGTTTGGAATTCCGTGTCTCTGGTGGAGATGCAGCATTTAAGCATTAATTTGTTCTGCATGGATTTGCACAGGAGGCAAACACAGAGGTCAGATTCTGCCACGTTGAATCATGAGGGCCTCTTAGTTCTGCCTGCCTGCCTGTCTGCTGATCAAGGTTAATAAGAGCTGGCAAGCTCCAGAGGCCCAGTTACACTGCTTTAAAATCTTTCTAAGGCAACACTGAATATCATGAGTAAAATCAAACGTGTTGGTCTCACTGGAGTTATATTTGCTTGCCTCAGTTGTCAGTTTATCTAATAATAAACAGATAAATCTGTTGCTGAAATAAACCACCTTGCTTAGGTCAATATTGATTTAGGCTCAAACTGCATTGAAGTGGGGATCAAAAGCATTTGAATAACAGTCTGTTGTCTTGTATTGCACTTTCTGTATTGCACTTTCTATATTGCACCTTCAACATCTGCAGTGCAAAGAAAGTTTTAGAATTGAATTAAATGTCATTCTGCTGTGGCTGACACCAGACACCCTTGTGACATGAGGACTTAAAATGTCAGTCTTCCCTTCACAATAGAGATATTGCAAAAAAAGTCTGTCATTAAACAGAATTCTTGCTTCATCAAATAAGTCTACACAGCAACTTCTGTGATTCAGTTTGGCTCAAAGAGACAACCTCATGCTTCACACCTGAGCTGAACTCCTGGAGCTGTAGCCCAGTGACCCAGTCCATATTCTCACCATGACAGCAGCACTCAAGTTCAAGAGCCCCATAACCATTGCCTGTGTCCTGCACACTCAAAATCCGCAAGCCCCTAAGCTTTTGCTACTGAGGTTTTTGATGTTCTGCTGCTGCCTATGCCTAAAATAGCTTCCTTGATACATGGCCGTACATCTCTATGCTTATCTCACCTCTGCACTTGGATTAGAAATCGGAATCTCTTCAGTTTAATCCCCATGAACTGCATGCATCCACTGCCTGGTTTAGCTAGTACAGATATCTGCTGTCCTGAGGGCAGGATAAAATTTGGATTGATTTAATTTCAAACCAATAGCAGTGTTGCTGATGAAGAATGGGGAGAAATCATCCACATTTTCCAGGGATTGTAACAACAATTTTAGTATTGTCTGCGCTTTAAAAGAACAAGTCCACTACCTGTTCTGAAAAGGATGGCTCAGGTGTCTAAGTCCGAAGTGGTTGCTGAGCTTTGGATACCTGGTCTGCATTGACATTAATCTTAGGTTACAGAGAAATGCCTTTCAGGGGTGAAAATCAGATTTCTGTCACCCCTTCTCAACGTTTCTGCCTTGGAGGATTCCCCTCATCAGGAATCCTGCTGGGACGTGTTTCAGAGCTCCAGTGCATCTCAGCAGAGCCCATCTATGTAAAGTCAGTTGGGTCTTGTATCCAGAGAATGGGGAAGATAGCAGTAAAAATACCATATGGGAATTCCCAATAGAGTACCTAAGGGCCAGTTGCCCTCATCCTGACACCAAGGCAGGGCAAGAGGATAATCCTCTGGGTACATGAGGCTGCGAGGTGTGTTTTCACCTGCTGGGCAGAAATAGCAGCACTGTGATTGCAGAGCAATGATGCTCTGGGGGAGGGGATTCATGCTGTTGGATTAGCTGGTCACCACTGACCTGTCCTCTCAGCCTGATAGCTGTCAGATATTGACCTAAAAGCAGGCATATGAACCCCAAACTTCACGGGCATTCACAGACACTGCCATCACAGCACAGCCTGTGCAGCAATGTTAGGTTAACGGGAGTCTGTGTGGGAGGGAACAGGGTGCTGCTTTGCACTCAGTGCTAATGCTTTTGCTTAAGCATAATCCAGCTGAAGGTCTTTTCAGTGCAGCAGAGTTCAGTGGAGGACTAGCTGAGTGTGTTGGTTCAGAGGGCACTAATGCAATTGTGTGATTAATTTACGTCTGTGTTTTTGTTTGCTGTGCAGGCTGCAGTCAGTGGAGATGGGCAGCGGGATACAGTCACTCCTTCAGTGCTCCCTGTCCCCTGACAAAGATTACTGCTGGCCTCTGAGAGCTCCTTCAGAGCAGAGATGAGTCACTGCCCCTGGGTAAATAGTGAATACTGTGATGACACTCACGTTTGAAAGACAGTGAGGTAGAACAAACAAGGTAATTTCTTAATAAATATTTATTTCAAGGAAACATATTTGGCTTAATCCTTTTTCCACTGATGTTAATAAAAGTTATGCATTAACAAAAGGCACTGCAGCATTTGTAACATATTTCGACATCTGTGGATGAAAGGTTCTAAATAATAGCTAAGGATTATGTATTCCTCAGTGGGAACATGAGTTAGCCTGCTGGATAAATTAATAAACACATTGTTATGTAAGTATGGTAAAATGCTGCTGATGCTTCATGATTAAACTTGACATGCTGGCAAAAGGAAGCTGAGGATTTGATTTATTTTACTTTATTTTACATTTTTTTTAAATTTGATTTTTAAAAATTTCATACATGCCAGGCTTGCCTGAAAAGTCTCCAAGTACTTTCAGTTTAAGGACATTACATTCCAAATGGACACAAATATATTCAGCTGTGTTTCACAGGTAGAGAAATTGAGGTATGTAGGAGATCACTGAGACTTCAATGTCATGGAAATTGTGAACTACAGGCTGCACCCCTCGTCATTACAAAGGTTCAGAAAGTGACATTTAATTTTTCTCGTCATGCAAAAACCTCCAAATGGTCTCACAAAAAGAAAAAGACCTGCCTGGTGTAAAAATGTCAGAAAGCAGATGTTCTTTGGGTTCAGATATTTAATAGTGGCCAAGAAAATTTACCATGCACTCATTGTGGTGTACCTTATGCTTTACCCTAAGCATCACCATGAACACTGCAAGCATGGAAGACCCAGGGGTCTTTTTCAGCTGTGTGGGTGTGACAGAGGTTCCTGGCTCAGGGGGTTTCACCATCAATCCTACCCAGCTGCGTTTGACCTTGGAGATCCTGTGCAGCCTTGCTAGTGGGTGCTAAAGCCTGTCCTTGAACTCCAGCCTCAACACTGCAGGTCTGCTGAGTGCCACTCTAATTAAGCCAAAGACTTTTCTTTCTCTCGTCTTTCTTGAGATCCCTGATCTTATCACAAGTATTTGTACAGTGGTCCTTACTGTGGTACCAGAGAATCATTTAAATACCCTACTTGATCCCAAAACTGAAATATCTAGCACCTAAAAGTGGTAACTAGTGATAACACATTTACAAGCAGTAGACTGTGGGACATAAGAGATGGGTGTTTGCTACTAAATGCTGGAGAGCCTAGTATGGAGTATTTATAAAAAATTGTATTTTGTTATATTTGTACACATGATGATATATATATAATATATTACAATTACAAATTTTCATGGAAATGGTTCTTTTTCCAGGTGCAGCCTACATAATTTCTGCAAAGGAGTCCATAGAAATGAGTAAGAGTGAAATTAGTTATCACCAACTTCCAGTGCTTTTTTCTTAGTCTGGTGTTGTATTTACTGCACTTTCAGCAACTCCAGAATTATTCTCCTGGACTTGGACAAAATAAAGATTAATATATCAGTTTTCAGTGGGTGATAGTTTTCTTCAGAACTGAAGAGGATTTAGAGTTTCTGTTTTGGGAGTTTGTTTCCTTCATTTTTCCTTGAAATTTAGTGATCTGTAACTGAAAGACTTTAGCACTCTGTGTTCTGTTCTGTCCTGCTCTGCAAAGACTACTTTTGATGTCCATGCAGTAAGCTGTCAGCCTTTTAAGAGGGTTTTTTTTAATGGCTTTATATACTGTGGATGCACCTTTGTCCACAAGGTCACCTTGTAGAAGGTGACAAAAAATCAGTCACGTTAGAAAAAAATATCCTTGGGAAATAAGGTCTGTCTAGTACTGGTGCTCAGGGATCTGCTTGTTCTCTGCCTTTCTGAACTGTTTTATCCTCTTAGGTGACTCATGAGAACAAGGACTGTCTCACAGACAGTCCGTACATAGCACAGGGAGTACCAGTCTCAGCTGAGTCAGGGGCTCTTCCACACTGAAGGCAATTACATGTTGATGGGGCCTGCTAACCATGAAACAATAACACTGAGATCAATCAGGTTGATAACTAATTTTCCTTTTCTTCTCTTAGATACAGATAATGCAGATTCTGCCTTCCATTGCTCCTCTGGTATTAGTAGGAAGATTTACTTAATACCACAGGAAATTAAGCCAAAAATGAGACTAAAATTCATTTCAACATAGTGAAGACTGATTCTTCTGCAAGTCTCTTATACTTAAGACTTAATGCACAAAGAAAGGGTGATGTCAGTGTCATGGGCTGGCACTTCTAGCTTGCACTGCATTTGCTTGGAGGTAAGGAAGTATAAAAACCAGGGGTGGGATAAAACTGGGCATTTCTGTACTGTCTCTTTACAGGAGAGGGGGATGCCTTCCCACATGCATCTCGTCTTCATCTCAACATTGCAGTCATTAGTGTCAAAACTTTTACTGCCAGGTTTTTATGTGTGAAGACAGTGTATGGCACAGCTGGAAATGCCTGCTGGAGGTCACAGTCACAGACAGCTGAGGCCCAACTGCCCGGTTTTGTCTTAGCATTTCAGCAGGTACTCTGGCATGGGGTGTTTCTCCCTGGTCACAAAAGCAGCAGAGAGCAGTGATTCCCTCATCATGGTACAGCAGCTACTGTGCAGCTTGCTTCCCTGTATCATGCGCTCTTTATTACTTTCCAAAATGGTTGCAGTCAGGAAGTGATTACTTAAGAAATATTGTTAGTAGGATGATCTCTGTGCTACTGACCTTTTCCCAGTCTTGGGAGACCAAACCAGTCTCCTGCTCAGCCCTGCCAAGACAACATCTGCATGTGAGACCAGTCTATTGTCAATCCAGCCTCTGATGCTCCTCGCCATTATTATATCTCTCCATTTCCCACCTCCGTGTCTTCCCCTCTCCCACAGAAGCCCCATCTGGTCTCCCTGGGTGCCACTTTCCCACTCTCCCCTTCCCGGTGCAGCTCCCACTCAGCCTCTTTTCCACCGGGCTGGCGCTCAGCTGCAGTGACCTTTCCAGCGCATGTAGCGCCGTGTGTGCTGTGGAAACATGCTCCCCTCCACGTGTCAGCATAGCCACAGCCTCTCATAAACTTTTGACCCTTGCTTAGTCCTCTGCCATCCCTGGCAGAACCAATGGCAGGGTTACATGCCCGGGTTTAGTTACCAGTGTCTGGAGACTGCCAGGGAACACAGTGTTGCAGCTCTGATTACACTTACATGGAAGAAAAATACTCTTAAGGCAACAGCTGCTATTTTCTTTTTTGCTGAATTTTTTTTCCTAAGCTGTTTCTCCTCTTTTTCTTTTTTTTCCTTTTTTTCCTTTTCTTCCTCTTTTCTTCCTCTTTTCTTCCTTTATTATTTGTACTTAGGTTGCTGCTCAGGAGCCAGCTGTGAAAGGCTATACCCCTTGAGTAACACACCATGATCTTCCTGAGCTGTGTAAGAAGTCCTTGTTGTGGGTGAAGGCAAGGAAGAGCATAGAAATAGAGAAAGGTGGTTGCAGTCCTTTTGGGAGAGAGGATAAAATGCAGAAGCAGCAAGTCCATATGTCTAAGCTGGAGATTTAATGACAGAAATGATGCCTTCCCCGAGTCTAGCAGAAGAAAAATCCTTCCCCAGTTGAAAACTGCACAGAACACTGTCCATTGCTTTGTTCCTTCAAGTAAATAAATAAAAATTACTTTCCCACGAGTTCCAGTGCAACCTTCAGTGCTCCAGTCAGTGGTTTGCTTTTCCTATTTCCACTACTGCAGTTGTGCTCTAAACAGTTTATAACTTCAAAGCCTTGCTTAGAAAATATTTTCAAAAGCATTATCCTTTCACACAATATATTTGTAACACAATCATTTTCTTAACAGCTTCTGACACATTATTACATCAACCTCAATAAATGATTTGTTTGAACAGCTTCTCACACCAATTTGAGTAATCTCATGAAGTTTGGCTGTGCTCCTTTATCCTCCTCTCCTTGTTCCTTTTTACTGTTTAACCAGAGCATTAATGGGGAGGCTGAAGCCCAGATAAGGTGTCTTTCTGCTTCAAAGTCTTTGACAGAGGATAGTGAGATACCCTTCCTGCAAGCAGCAGTTTGAATATTTGTCTCCCAGTAACAGAAACCTCTTTCAGTTGCTTCTTTCTTGGACTCTGGCACTGCTTCCCTTAAAACTTGCAGCTTCTTAACTATTGTGGGTGCTGCCAAGCAAAAGCCATGGAGATACAAACACCCCTAGTGAGGGCATCTTCGTGAGGAAAGCTAAACCCAAGGAAGGCTAAACCCAAGAAATGGCACACATGCTTCTCCTTACCTGGATTTAAAGCCTAGATGGCCACCAGGCTTTCCTACTCATGTGCCAGGCACACCAAGCCATAGTTCCCACAAATCCAATGGTATCTTGGTGTTCCACAGGGGCTGCCATTTGCCCTCAGTGAGACAGCAAGCTCAGATTTCATTTGAAACCAAATCTACAGGATGTTTCTTGCTGTTATAGAAGACCAAAAGCTCCAGAATACCTAGAATATCATCGATCTAAACAGCTTTCCATTTAGAGTTGCTTGATTTTGGAGGCGAGGCTGACTCAGGACTTTCTGTGCTTGACTTGGCAAAGCCCACCAGTTTTCACCAGCCTCAGCCTCTGAATATTTGCCTGCTTCACTTTAGATGTGTATCCCTGCAGTGCAGATTATAGGGAGGACACACTGTTATTTCTTTCTTTTCTCCTGGAAAAATATTTTCCTTTTGTATAGTTGAGTGGCATCTAAATAATATTTGCTGTATTTTTGTGTCATTTTGAAACTCAGGTTGATTCTGCAGAGAGTAGTGCATTCAATGTTTGAACTGTCTATTTTACTCCATCTGGACTCCGTAGCCTTGAAACAAATGTGCCACATCGCAGCATAAACTCACTGTGGAGAAATAAGACTAATTCTAGTTACTGGATTTAACACATTGTGTTTACAAAGTAGTTGTTTGATTCTTTTAATTTCTTGTCGTATCCTGTTCCATTTAAACTTGATATCCTATTTTTTAACAGAACAGGTGCCACAACTTTAATGACTGTGACACAGTATCTCATTATCCTAAAAAAAAAAAAAATCAACAAAAAAGTTTGAAGCTTATTTTCAGCTTTCAGGAGAGAACTTGCAGACAGAGCAGGAAAGAGCAGTCAGGTTCAGGAACCTGATGAGGAATACAGATAAATGTTAAATAAATTATTACTTATGCATTATTGAAAATAAGTCACATTTCTATAGCTCAGATAATGAACTCAAATCCATTTATAATTAATTTCACAACTCCATTTAGGAGAAGGAACTATGTCATGTTGGTTTTATGAGCAAAGAGCTGAGACTTTGACATGTGAAGTGTTTAAAGTGATGTAATACCAGGGAATTTTCCCCAAAGGACATTCCAGCAGGTAAGTGAGGTGGGCAGGTATCTGAGTTGGTTTTCTAGGTTTTAGCTTCTAGAACTGGGATTGTCTGTCCCTCCTGGATTTGGTTGGAGTCTGGTCCAATGGGGTCTTCAGATTTGCTCAGTGAGGTACTGACCCAGCACCTCTAACTCCATGGGAATCGGGCTGTTGAACTCATCATCCTGAAACTCGGAGTTACCAAAAAGACATTTCACTGTGCAATGCTGTGACAGGATGCTGAGGACTCCTGTCACTGTTGTTGAAACCTGAAAAATCATAGTGCTGCACAGTAGGGACAAAAAAAGGCCATAACACAAATGCTGATTTAACTCATGGGTGGGGGAGCTGCAGCTGCTGAGACTGGAAGCTGTAGTGCCACATGCTGATGGGAAGTAGAGGGATGGACTTGTCTGATCTGCTGACACGCGGTGAGGAAAGCATTCAGCTGCTGCTAAACCCGATGGAAAATTAAAATCCTACCCCAAATGATTTTCTGACATGGTATATTCCCAGAAACAGCAATGACATTTACTGGCATACTGACAATAACATGAGCGTTACACATAACACAACCAAGTGTTCTATCAGAGCTGAAGTCAACTGTGCAGCCCAGATTACTTCCACTTTTGTAGACTGCATTGCAGAGTGCTGTGGGAAGCAGTATTTTGGGAAGCGCAATGAGTAGATAATCTGAGCCCTGCGAATGCAGGAGAACGTGACTTGCCCTCCTTTCCCCTGCATTGCTTGGGTTTGCAAATGGCAGATTTTTTTTTCCAGCTTTCCAGCCTTATTTTATTTCTCATGGGCAATTGAATCAAGTGGTATCCTATGAGTGGTATCCTATGACTGTATTCCTTACTGGGCAATGACAGCCCTTCTGTGAAACAACACATCTAAACCTTTCCTTGCATCACTACCCTTGCCCAGACAAAGGTATTCTGTGGTGGGTACCTTCTGCATCTGCTTACTGCATCACACAGGGAGCAGCAGTGAGATCCTGAAGGCACAGAATGCTATTTTTGGTTCTGTACTTTAAATGGGAGCCTTTTTTCCTTCCTCCTAAAATTGTGTGTATTATCAGATCATGTTTCAAAGAGGCAAAGAATTTCTTCATTTAAAACACTTCCCCAGAAAGTGGTGGGCTTTCTTGATAAAGAGGCAGGTAAGAAGAACCTGTTCCATTTCAGATCTCTGAAAATAAAGATCCTGACAAATTATGTTGCTTCATTCTCATGTTGCTGCTATTTAAGCTGTTCCAGAGCTTGTTCTGACTATATTCAACAAGAGATGCATTGAAGTTGTCTCCAGCATTGGTCTGTGACGGGCCTAGGGAGTGTCAGGAAGAGGATGATCATGATGAATGCCCACCTTCTCCTGGGGCCAGCAGGCTTCCTCCAGGATCTGAGATCCAGATGGTGACAAGAAGTGATTTGCTATTCATATAGCAGTAGAAAAGCTGTCAGGACTCCAGCTGGTGATGGATGAACTCTGATTCTCACAAGGAGTTCTGTATTTTCTGACCATAAATTTTAGCTGCACTAAATAAACAGTTTCCTTTCTCAAAGCACCATCCTGTTCACAGGAAATCCTCTTTCCACCCTTCTTAGAGATGGGCATCACATTTGCCAACTTCCAGTCAACTGGGGCTTCTCACATTTGTTTTATTTTTTTCACCAGGACTGCTGGTAAATGATTGAAAGTGGCTTGGCAAGCTCTTTTGCCAGGTCCCTCATTCTCTAGGTTTATCCTGTCTGGGCCCATAGACTTATGAATGTCTGATTAGCATAGCAGGTCACTAACCATTTCCTCCTGGGTTATGGGGGCTTCACCCAGCTCCCCATCACTAAATTCCAGCAGGGTATCCTGAGGACAACTGGGTTTGTATTAAAGACTGAGGCAAAGAAGGCATAAAGTACCTCAGCTTTTGCCTCATCCACTGACACTATGCTATCCCCTGCATCCAGCAAAGAATGGAGAATGTCCTTGGCCATTTTTTTGCTGCCAGCATATTTAGAGAAACTTTTTTTTTCTTTAACAGAAGTGGCCAAATCAAGTTGCAGTTTGGCTTTGGTCCTTCTAATTTTCTCCCTAATAACCTCACAATAACCTTGTAGTCCCCCTCAGGTTACCTGCTTCTCCTTCCAGAAGTGATACATTAACTCTTTTTGGGACTGCAGGACTGCCTGGGAGTCTGTAGGGNTCCACTGACACTATGCTATCCCCTGCATCCAGCAAAGAATGGAGAATGTCCTTGGCCATTTTTTTGCTGCCAGCATATTTAGAGAAACTTTTTTTTTCTTTAACAGAAGTGGCCAAATCAAGTTGCAGTTTGGCTTTGGTCCTTCTAATTTTCTCCCTAATAACCTCACAATAACCTTGTAGTCCCCCTCAGGTTACCTGCTTCTCCTTCCAGAAGTGATACATTAACTCTTTTTGGGACTGCAGGACTGCCTGGGAGTCTGTAGGGCGATTACCCAGCACTTTGGTCAGACAGACGGCCGCAGAAGAGCAGCTTTCCTTTGTCTATCTATATCCCGAGTTATCAACTCCGCAGTGAGGAGCAGAGAGGTCGATGGTGATTAAGCGAGGCAGGAACAAAGAAGAGAGAATGGACCTTCTAGTAGCAACACCCAGATTTATTCTTGGGGGATGCGTGCTACCAGAAAGATGTGAGGTGGTGGTTACACAGAGTTTTAAGGGGAAAGAAAAGGGGTGGTCACAGGGAATGGGTCCAGGGATCTCTTCAAATCACGGAATGATGAGGGGTGACAGTTCTCCAACGAGTTCTGGACAGAGGCGGAACATATTTGCATTAACCAATTAATGTAACAGAAAGGTAGAAGTTTCTAGTAACTGCTGAATAGTAAAACAATCTAATGCATACTAAAATAACAGGCATAGAACAGAATTTTTGATTTACAGGGCTAAAACGTGGCAGTTAGGGGATTTCCCCAAGCTCACTGCCACAATACAGTCTCTTTTTCTGTCTGAGGTCCAGCTGAAGTTCTCTGAAGATTTAATGAATATTGTGATATTCTTCATAATCTGTTGTACAGCTAACTCTTATCTCTGTGTGTATGTGGAAGAGCATGAAGAGAAGAACTCTATGCCAAGTAATGGCCATATGAATAATTTCTTTGACACAAAACTATTTTGTATCTTTACAAAGTCTTGTATCCCTATTGAAAAAAAAGCAGCAGTTACCCAGGCAACACATTTTGCCTCTGGGGTAGTATGCTCTTTTCCTACATTTGTTTCTCATTTTTTAGCAACAAACTTCTTTAGTTTATCAGGATTAATAATTTATAATCACGTGTTAGAAGTTTTCTGACTCCACCAGCAATTACTTTGCCATCCTGCACTACACATTTCCAGAGTGAACAATAGACTATATATTCTGTATTTTGTAATAAAGATATGGCAAGAAAACATATATGCTTTTTGAATAAATAGAATGAATGTAAGATCCGAACAACAGAATGAGGTATGGGTTTGGGATTTGATTGTAATTTTAGCAAGTGAAACATGACATTAAGAATAGAAGGGAAATATTTGCTGAAAAAAAAGAAAAGGTTACCTCAACTTTTTGGAATTACAAGATGGTATTCAAAAGAGGTATTTTTATACCCACCAGGGAACCATACAGGATTTATGCAGATTTGACGTTTTCTTCTTTCTTCTCTATTTGTATCTGGAGCCCAGGGTGAACAACCTCCTTTGTGTTTGCTCTCGTTAAATATCTTTGTCTGGGCAGCTGTTGATTCAGGCCCTGTGAATAAATAAAATGAAGAGGACCTCCTGCATGATTCAAAAAGAAATGCTATTTTCTGAACCCCGACTTGCCATTTGTGGTGTTAGCATTATCTTATTAGACAAATAAATGGCCTCATTTCCCTCCTCACGAGCATATTAGCTTTGCACTTCCAAAAGCTGCAGCAAATGAACTTTCCTGACATTAATGGGAGGTGACGGCAGGCGAGGGAAGATGTTGCCTTTGTCCAAGAGGAGGAGAAGCTCTGTGAGCCCAGTGTGCCTGCAGCACTCAAGCTTTATGCACAGATTTTATTCTCAGTGCTTGTGTTACTGGGGTAAACCAAAGACAAAATCCTTTATTAATTCTGTCCTGTCACCCCCTGCACACTGCCTCTCACCATTGCTTAGGGAGAACTATTCATGGAAAAAACTCAGTGGTCACTGGGTGTAAGCATTAAAAAATGGGGTCAGCTGATAAAAAATGCATTAATTTATAATAATTATAATAGCAGCAACAATTCCATTAGCCTTATTTTACATGTATGGAAATGGAGACACTGAAAAGCACAATTTGCTGAAGTTGGAGCACCAGCCGGGCCTGGGATGTTGGTCCTCCCCTTTCCAGGTCTCTCTTCTAATGACTAGACCAAATTTTGTGATCCCAAGATGTGACTGCTCCCTGATATTCTTTATTAAATGTGACTAGAACTTGTTGAGGGAGCCTCACGCAGCTCTTCGAGGTTCAGGTATCGTTACTGACCCTCAGTCATATTTATGCTGCCTCTTGAGAAGCAGCTTGCTGTCTGTGATTGTAGCACTTGGATCACACAAACCTTGTTTCACATCCCATTAGCATGTTTGAAGGCTACTGTGCTGAACTCCATCCTGTACCAATGTTTTAGCTCCTGTTCCTTTTGGACAGCCCAGCACTAGGGAGGAGGGTGATGAAAAGGATAAAATCACAGATATGCCACAATATAGAGACATGAGACCTGTCCAAGAGAAAGTGGAATGGATGCTGTGGCCTCACCAGATATGGAAGAAGCCTGGGAAACCCTGTGTAAGTCATATATACTAATATGCCCTGTGGGAAATATTACTCCATGGCTGTAAATCTGAACCATACATTGAAGCCGCAGTCTCCAGAGCTTGCGTGGGTTCTGGGGGCTCCCTGGAGCAGTGAACATGCTCTGTGGAGGAGATGGGCTGGAAGGTGTCCAGATAGCATGTCTCATGCTTAGCAGGGGCGATTTGACAGGGCTGCTGGGAACTCAGGGAAGATTACCCTAAGCAATCTCTATCCTCACCATGCATTTTAGAAACTGCACACATTTTCAATATTCTGAAGTTTCCAGTGTGTTAGAGCAGGAGGCAGTTGAGACGGATAAAAGTAAACATTGCTCATGTCTACAGCTATGGTCTTCTCAACCTCCAGAATACAGGAAAAGGACATCAGATTAAATACAGGTTATCAGGCTGAAAAAGGATGAAATTCCTGTTAGTCAGCACGATCAATTAAATGACATTTAATTTGCTTTCCAAATGTATGCACAGGACAAACCCAAAACCTCCAGATGACAAGCCCAGACAAAATAGACTCTTCTCATTTCTCTTCAAGTAAATGGCAAATCTGAACAACTTCCAGAGTTATTGGTAGCTGTGTTGCAAAGCTGGCCCTGACATGGTCAGTCAGCTCGAGTGGATGGAGCTGAAGCCTGTCTGAGGAGTGTATTTCTTTGGGAAAAGCCAGGCTTACACATTCAACAGCTGGAAGAGGAAAGGAATATTTTGGGGTTGTATAGACCAAACTACCTGAAAACAGAACATGAAGTCACAGAGAGTGCAAGTGCAGCAAGGCAGGATGAACACATCCTGAGAAAAAAGATGAAACTAGGTAATAAAATCTGAAAAAAGAGGAGAAACCACACTTATCATTCATTAGCAATTCCCAGGTTACTTGGCATCTCAGATCAAGTGTCTGGTCCAGGGATGGATTTCACAGGGACCAGAATGATTTCCATTTATATCTCACTTTTAAAGAAAACTCAAATTTTGCAAGTATAATTCCAGAAACTGAAGGAAGTTCTCACATTAGTTGTCTGTCATGTGTCAGCTTGGTGCAGCGACACAGCTGGGCTGTAACTCCCAGGAGAGGGGGGCAGGTCTTTTTCCTTTCCTCAGCGGCAGCAGCAGTGTGGCAGCCAAGGGACATGGCAGCCTCCAAGCCTTTGGGAGATATGCAAAGCCTAGGAGTACCACATCTTCTTAACAACTTTACTTCAAAGGTAAGATAAGCCTTAAAACAAGGTCCTGGGCTGTCTATTGAGGTTTTTATCAAATGTACCTTTAGCTACTTTAGCCTACTTAGCTCTGACTGCAGCTGGGAGCACCACAGGGTGGTTGACTTCTCCTTGCCTGGTGAGATGCACTCGGCCTGAGAGTGCTCTCATTTCTCAGCAGCTATGAGGGTCTATTATTTCTATGGTTTCTCTGCTGTAAGCAGTTTTGTCACTGAGTAGAGATGAAAACATTGGTAGAAACCCCTGAAATCAGGACTGATGAAAAAAAGATTGTTCTACTACACAGGTATAATCAGCTGATGGGAAGCACCCCACTGACTGCCTGCTATGGATATGAGTAGAAAAAAAAAACCATGAAAGAAGCCCTCATCTTTCTTGTATTTAGCTCCTTTGCTACTTTTAAAACCGATTCGTTATATTCAGCATGTCTGAAGATATGAAGACCTGAAGGGCCAGAAAAATGTTATGACCATGTCTAAGACTGTCTTTCAAATGTTCATGGTCACAAGGACAAGGATGGCACTGCTCCCAAGAGCATGGCACTCTATTGGATCCATTAAAGGTAAACCACAAATTATTTGAAGCCTATCAAACTATCTGCTGTGCTGCTCTAAACCTGAGCTAAAGTGGGACTTCCAGAGGAAAAAGGAGAAATTATTTGTAGTATGTACATCTGTTGTGGTTTGACTTTGGCTAAGTGCTAGGCACTCATGGTAGTTGGTCACTCGTTCTCTCCCCTGCCACAGCTGGGCAGAGGAGGGAAGGAGAGGGAAAAAAAAGGGATTTCATACAAGAGTCTATGAGTTGAGATAAGGAACTGGGAGAAAACGTTCCAAGGACAAAGCAGGTTTAATTTAAGTTGTAAAGTGAAATTTATTACTACTAGAGTTAGAAGGAAGATATGAGAAGTAAAACTAAACATTTAAAAGACACCGTTCTTTTCCCTCTCCACCCCTCCCTCCCTCCCACCAATGGTGCGAGGGGGACAGGGTGTGTGGGACGGTTTCTGGTCAGTCCATTTCCAGGATCTTCTTCCCCTGCTTAGGGAGAGGAGTTTATCTTTTTCATTTGCTGTGGGGTCCCTCCCATGAGAGACAGTTCTCTGTGAACTTCTGTGGCATGGGTTTTACTCGTCCATGGGGTGCAGTCCTCCAAGGACGTCCCCCAGCACGGAAGCAGGGGGCCCCTCTCTCTCTAACTGGGTCTCTCACCTGGACTGCAGTTTCCTCTGACATTCACTTGTTCTAGCGTAGTCACCTCCTCCACAAACTGCGGGACTTTTATCTCAGTCTCTGTCTCTCACTGGGCTGCACCTGCTACGGCTTCTTCTGGCATCTACGGCTACTGTGGCTTCTCCTGACATCCATGGCTGCTGCGGCTTCCGACATCTCCCCGCTCCAATGTTGGCACCTCACCCACGGACTGCGGGTGGCTCTGCATCCCTCATGGACCCCATGGACTGCAGGGGGGACACCCAGCCTCACCATGGGCTCACCACGGCCTGCAGAGGAATCTCAGCTCCAGCGCCTGGGGCACCTCCTCTCCCTCCTTCTCCACTGATCTTGGTGTCTTCATGCTGTTTTCACTCACATGTTCTCACAGCCTCCGCCTTCTCTAACTAAAGGCAGCTGTGTGCACACGTTGTTTTGATTTTTCCTTAAATATGTCATCACAAAGGCGTAACTAACCTTTCTAATTGGCCCAGACATGGCCAGTGGCATGTCCATCATCTTCAGAGCCATCAGAGATTGGCTCTGCTGGAAATGGTGAAGAATTCCAGAAGCTTCTCACAGGAGCCATCTTTATGGCCCCCTCTCCACTACTAAAACCACAACAACATCTTAGAGTCCCACGTAACAAGAGTGTTTGTTTATCCTCAGGGTGCTTGAACAGATCTGTATGGGTAAAGTTTGTCTGTTTGCACGTTGTTATGAATGATATTGAGCTGCAACAGAACCTAATCTTGACAAAGATTATGTTGCTATGGGATAAATTCCAAGAAACCCAAAGGTGCTTTTTAGTATTGCATGAAAATATTGTTTCTAATCCAAGCAACACTTTTACAGCTTTCTCTTACTCTTTTTGATTTGAGAGATTTCTGCCTGAATTACCTTGTTTTCCCAGAAATGACAGATATTTAGCCTGAAGGGATTTTGCTTACAACTTCTGTTACTTTACAACGTGTCATTGGCTTATGTTACAGCACAGTAGTGTTCACGACGACAACATGATATGAAATTACAGGTGATGATGTGACATGAGCCATAGGCTACCCCAAGAAACAACTCTCTTTTCCCTTCAGAATCAAGTATCTGTCATTGCTTAGGCTGTTTTTCAAGTATTTTAAGTTTTGATCTAACTGGAAAGGTGTCTATTCTAGTAGAGGTGGTTTTTTTCATTTTAAAGGCATTGGAGCATCTGAAGCCTCAGCTTTATTAGAGTCACTTTCTGAGATGGCTGAGTATGTCTAACTTTTTCTTTAAAGATGATGTTGTATTCTGGTAGACCATATGAGACCTGTCAGTGGTTTGAAAATTTGTGAACTTCACTTGTAATTATTTAAAATTAATGTTTGATAAATACATTCACTTCAGCTAATAAAGATTATAAAGACTATCAAGGGTATGGCTGAAAAGTGTACAGTACATCAGTCATTTATAAGTAGCCATACTATGTTTATTTGCTATTAAATGAATTATTTTTTGCTAATTTACATATACCCCTGCCAAACAGGATCTCCCATTCCACCCACCTCTCCCAGTGTCTTGTTAGACTGGCATCTAATGTACTCTTGGAGAATTATTTCCTTCACTGTCTACAGTTACTCCCTGATTTAAAGACACAGGCTATTTGTGGATGTCTTCCATATATGCAATAATGATAGCCATGTATAAACTGCAGAGATTTTTTATATATGTGGTCATCTGCTTATTAGCCTACCTTCCCAAGATTTATATTGAATTTCAAATCTTACATTCATTCAAGTAGCTACCATTTAATACCTTAATAAATTAATGCTTAGTAATGACAGTATTTTAAGCCTATCCATCAGACATTGCAGGACTGCAGGCAGAAATCAGAGGCTTTCAGAGTTTTTCCACTGGGCCTCCCCCATCAGTGTCTCTGGAAGAACTCACAATTACATCCTTGAAAGATAGGATAGATATGCGCATCTGGTTTTGTTCTACTGATTCAAAAAAGAGTCAGTGACAACATATTTTAGAACACTATGTTTTTATCTGAACCCTGAACCGTTGGTTTATGGCAATTCACAGGAATATAAATAGTCCGGGGCTGTTTCTAAATTGGCTTTTGCGTGATATCTCATGTACAATTAGTCCAGTCTCTTGATGGATGACCCTTGGTTAGCATGATCTAAATTTATTGCTGAAAAGCATAATTAGTTAACACATGTAATAGCTTTAAAGGTGCTTGACATAATAAAAGTATATAGACTTAGAAAAGTATGGGACTGATAGTAGTATAAAATGATACCAAAGCTAAAATGTAGAATCTTGGCAATTACTTTATGGTTATGTAAACTGAATAAGCTGAAAATAAGATGAAACTGTTGGGGTGGTCTACTTGCTGGAACCAAACTTCCTGCTCTTAATGACTTTGCCCTTTCCATAGTGCTGAGCAAGGTTTGCATCCTGCTGTTTCTTCTTGTGTTTCATTTCTAATAGCTTCGAGACTTATCTTTGTCACACTATAATTGGTTTCACTGGAAATACCTGTCAAAAAGCAAGCAGGAATTGGGAGAAAACCCCCACATTTGTATGGGCTGACATATTCTTATACACAATTAACATAATGCACTATGTGTTGGGAAAAGAGTTTTTTACAATGAACTCATTGACTTGATTTTTTTTACATATTTTATTCAGATTTAGCATCTGAATAGGAAATCTTTTTCAACTAAATCTTTATGACCTTTTAGTAAACTAAACACAAGGAGGAGGCTGTGCACTAAGCAATTGCTGTAAGTAATCAATAGAAAGTAAGTACATATAGTACTTGTACAGATCCTTCAGTTACTCAGTGTAATTCAGAGTATGTGTACTTGATAGTTTTGCAGCAAAAATTGCTTTTGTGGCATATCTTTCAGGTTGAACCTGCTTACAGATGTTTCTGAGTATTTGCAGCTTCTGACTCCTTAACTCTAAAAACTCTGCTGTTTAGAGAAACTAGTAACACCATCTTACCAGCACAGGAATTCAAATGCTACTGGAGAGTGACTGGAGATACAAGTCTGTAAATGATTTGAATATCAAATTTTCTTAGCTTTTGCTTTATGCATCTTCTAAGGCACAAAAAGAAACTTAGTTTTGTTTTTATTTGCAGAGAAAGGGGCATTTTGCATTCTACATTCGTCATCTGCTCTCTTGTTCCCCGCGATGGTGGGATAGCAGTACAGTACTGATCTACGGCCCACTCTGAGTACCCACTGTCGAGGGTGGGTTAAGCCTGGAAGGACATGAATGCACTTGAAAGTATCCATCAGTAAGATCACAGACGTGGTAGGTAGGGAGAGTAACGAAATACAAAATCTTTAACAAAACGCTGTAGCTTTTTTGTACCAAAACTTGCTGCTGCTCCAGAAGGTAATTGCTACTCAAGTACAAAATCAGTTCATTAGAAGGAACTCCCGGCTTAAAATGCTTGGCCTATGTCATACCAGAGATCAGACTGAATGACCTAAAAATCTCTCCCTCTAGCCTACAAAGACAGGAAGCAGTCAAAGGAAAAACCCACCACCAGCAGCAATAACAAATCGGATCATTGTCCAAAGTCATATACTGACTGAACTGGCACATAATGGCAAACTGTCTCTGTCCTGTCCAACTTCTGAAGATGCTTTTTGCAGTCAAAATGATCCACAGCCCTTAAGTATGAATTCTGATTGATTTCAGCCACAGTTTTGTGGCTGTAACAGCTGTGGCTATAACATCTAGTAGAAGAATCAAATTCCTTTAATAACCTAACCCTACATTATCACCTTTTATTTGGATTCATCCATTAGAAAGACCCCAGCAAGAAGGATGAAACTGATGGCAACAGCCATAAATGGTACAGACCTTTTCTTCAGGGACACAGAACCTTCAAGACCCCTCAGACATATGCTTTGAGCTTCCTTCCAGGCAGCTTTGTTGTGGATTAAACTGTAATTAAAAAATTGTGGGTTTTTAAAACTATATTTTATTCTCTACTCTGAAGAGGCTTTGTAAATGCTGGCCAGCCATACATGGAGCTGTGCTGCAGGTGAGAGGAGAAACGACTTCTGTGTTACAGAAATGCAGCTTGCAGCATTAAGGTCAGACCACTCCAGCATGATGCAGCCGCAGGGATGAACACAGCCCCCATGCATTGTGCTGGGTGGTGTCTGCAATCCACCGAGGGCGCTTTGCCCCTGCTGATTCATCTGCTTGCTGCAGCTTACACCGAATTTACACACAATGCAATCAAAAGATTCTTCCAGGATGAACAGCCTGCTGATTCATCTGTTGTTGCACCATGCTGCTGTACTCATTACCACATTTGATTTCATTTGTGCAGTGCATTTGTGAAAAATATACCATCAGACCCTTGCTTTGGGGCACGAAAAATTAACAAAGCAAATTGCTGCTGCCTTTTGGGGCGAACAAAATACACCACATAAGATAAATTTGAAGTGGTTTGCAGATGCTGCAGAGCAGGGAGCTAAAAAGGTTTTAATCCTTGTTTAGAACTTTGTGGGTTTTGGGGCTGGGGGTAAGGGGGGAGGTGAGGTTTTTTTAATATCTAATTTACACGAGCATATTGTGTGAAGGATTCCATAACACACATAATCCTTTTCCCTTTCAATCTTCACACATTCCCCAATAAAAAAAGAACAATAAAGTGAGATCCCTGTTGTAAGGGGCATTGTTTGCTAGAAGAAAAAGAGTTACTCGGATCATTAACCTGAGCAGTGAAAACAGTAAGTGGCATCTTATAAGCACCTATGAGGAACTATCAAGCAGCCACACTGGTTTGAAAGCTGAAGTTGTATTACTCATTTCTGATCCAGTTCATACAGAAATAAGCTTATTTACTATACAATTTGAAAATCACTTCGAGTTAATAATATGACATTCAAAAATTCTCAACAGTTGTGTTTAAACTGCTAAGACAATTTTCTTTTCTGGCAGCTTTCTAAGTTTAGTAATGACAGCTGGAAAGATATAAATACAGTAGATCAAAGGATGGAACTTCCCCCTAAATTCTTGCTTTTTGGCAGCAAGCAAAATCTCAACTAATGAGAATTACTGGCAACTAAGATTCCCTTTTAAATAGTTTGTGATGAATTTCCAGTAATATAAAATGAAAATGGACAAAATAAAATTCCATAAAATATGCAGCATCTATTCAGCTAGTAATGCTTTTGCACTTCACAGCATGTGACAGCAATTAAGGAGTGCTTCTGTCAGCTACAGAATGCTCTGTGGGGGATCCTGTGGGTACGCTTCTCTAAGCTCCCCAGCATTCACCTTCACCAGCTACAGCACTCAAAGATGAGGGTGGATAAGTAACAAATAGTAAAAGAAAAGACATAAGGTTCATAAGCATGTTTAGAGTTGCCCCTTAAGCCAAGACATTCCCCTAATATATTGGAGAAACATGAAAAGATTCCGAAGGTCTGTTTCAGGATGTGCCATTTCAGACTACTTTAACATCCCACATTTCTTAAAGGTCTTCTAAAAAGGTCAGGTTCAGAATTCATGCAAATTTATTCCTTTTAGCTAAAACACGAAGTATGACAGAAAGTCTTCATTTGTTGTTAATAGTAGTATTCTTCTGGTTAGATTGATCCAAATCCAAATATTTATTTAGCAACAGTGTTTATGTGGTAGCACTTGTAATCACCCAACAATGCCTTGTTCTCAGCTATTAGTTTTAAACTCTGCAAGCTTATAAACACCCTTCCCCTCACTGAGATCCAGAATAAACTCCCTCCTGGGTAGAGAGGAACACATGCATTTATGTGATTTTGTACCAGTTCTGTGGAGTCTTTCAAAATGTTAAGATTACCAACCTGGATTTTCATGGCAATGAGGATGTAATTTAACTTACATAAACAAATGAGACAAACCATAAAAACTGAATTTATTTAATTTATACAGTACAACAAGTAATATAAGAACTTTTGCTTTACATATGTATTTAAAATTCTTTTTAAGTATTTCAATTTTAAAACCTAACATTCAGTAAGAAAGTATACTATCAAAAGCCAAGTTTGAAGACCAGTTAGGAAGTATTTTTACTCTGTTACTTCACAGATTGTCACATGAGAATGTTTAAAACCAATTTTTTTCTGCATAAAAGTCAGAAAAAAACCCCTTTTCTGTAATCTCTTGTGTACATAGCTGCAAAGTGTTCTAGCTGCATTTGAATAAGTGTTATCTTTTAAGAAGACAAGAAATTGAAACTCAACCTTTTCCTGCTACTCAAAGTAACACAAGCTTTGCCACAGGAATGCATTAAGTATAGTTCATCTACTTTGAGCTAGTGTTCTCAAAATGCTGTATGGGACATTTGCTCTGGCTAACTTCTTACATAACAAAAAATATGCCCATCAGAGCATAGCAAAGTGTTCTTTTAACTGTTTGATGAGCTGCTGTGTATCAACATGGACTGGAAATGCTTCTTCAGACTTCTGAGCCGCTGTGTAACTTCTCTGAAGATCTCCAACCTGTAAGAAACACACAAACTTTGAAATGCACAAACTTTGAACAAATTTTGAAAATCCAAGCACTGCTGTGTTTGCATCATGTATTCTTTGCAATCTGTGCAGTGCATTTCTGATGTTCACAAATGTTTAAACCTAGCTGTTTCTAAGAGTGGAAAGAGTCAATATAAAGACATTTGGATGTAGGATTATGTTGCACTTACATCAAGGGATGAGAAGAAAAAGACAGAAATGTGATTTTAATGGGAAGGATGCTTCCAGACATCAACATAACATATTCCATTTCACTTGACTTCTTGGAGAATGGACAAGGTACACACCATGCCCAGTGCTTGAAGTAAGAAGGAATAAAAAATAGAAGTTTTGCTTTTAAACTCCATAGAAGTGCTATTGTATATACAAGCAAAACACAACCCATCAGGCCTCTGTAAAAAACACAAATTCACGTGATTTCCCACTTCCTCACAGACATGCACAGCAGTGCTGGAGAACTGATGGTGCTTCTCTGTTCCTTTTAGAAGGAATTATTCCCTACTTAGGAACTTAATTTTTTTCCTAAATAGCCATCATTTTTTTAAGGATTAAAAGGAAAGCATCTCAGAAAGTAGATTCAGCTAAAAAGAACCCAAATGTTTGGGAACACATCTACTAAAAGTGATAACTCCTGAATGGAAAGGAAGGAGCTGTGGACAGTCAGGAGGCCTTCTTTGCCAGTGCATCCCTCAACACAGAGCTTCAGCACAGCAACACTTCTCCGAAGGAGAAGAAACCAAGGTCCTGGTCAGAGAGTCATGTTTTGTAAACCATGACCTTACACAGAATGTGAGGATTGCATTACCCCACTGCACCAACACCTGGCTGATGTGGCCATCTGTCTTCTCCCATAACCTATGAGGGTTCTCCGTGCAAAATCTAACTAACAAGACATTTGCAGACTAGGATTTACTCCCTAATCAGTAAGTAAAAAATGCAATTGTTCAACACCCTCTTGTGCTTCACAATGGAGAGGATACGCTTACAAACTAATGGGTTATTCTCTTCTTGATGCGTGTACTTCAGTATCTGTGGGAGTGGAGCTGCCCACACAACACAGAATCATCAAGGTGTAGGCACAAGCAAAGGAGCTATTTTTCTCTTGTGAAAAACATAAGGACTTGAACAAGTTTCTCTTATTAGAGGAATGTGGGACACTGTTAATACAGTGTCTTAGACACTCTGGATGAAATAAATTATTAACACAAAAAATTCAAAGATTGTAAACTGAAGAACCGGAATCCCTTTTGAGACTGGTAAGATACTATCAGTAAAGGATATTCTTCCTATCATTACTGATAAATCATATGATATTATTTCACTTCACATTCTGAAAAAGCTTATGACTGTAAAGCCTGTAGATGGAATTGTTAACAAATTGTTCATCTTCCAGGCTTTTGGACAGTTATGAAGTTACTTCATAGCCAGCTGGCCTCATTTATTCTCAAAAGCAAACTCTGGAATGGTTACTTTGACACACTTCTGGGTATTAAAATGAAAATGTAATTTAGCGTTTTCCTTGAGTTTATGCATTCTGTGTTCTCTTCTCTTATCTATCTGGAATTCCCAGTAATAACAATAAAAAACCACCTGCATCCTTAAGGCTCCATTTTTAGATTACAGGAACAGGATAATGCATTACCTTCTCTGAGAGTATGGCAACATTGAAATGGGGCTCATACAAGTGAGGTGCTAGAGATGAAGCAGTCTGCAGCAAAGCTCTTGCCTACGCACAGAAATAAAAAAAACAGTATAGTGAAATCTGGGAGGGAGAGTAACAAGAAGCTAATGCAATAGTCATAATTCTTAAAAGAAATCATCCTTTGTTTTCTTTACTAAATCTTTACTAATAAAGTCATTTTCAACAAGGTTACACCAATAGTGTAGGCATAACACAGCCAGACAGCATTGAAATGAATAAAGACTTTTGGCTGAGTCAGAAAAAAAATGATTGGGATGTAATTAAGCAATTCATTTTTAAACGCTGAAGAGAATATATCAAGTATATTAAATAAAACCCAAAGTATTTAAAGAACACCCTGCTGTATTTATCTGTTGTCTCTGACAGCTCTGTCTTAAACAGCCCTGAAACCATAAATTTTATCATATAAATGACAGCTTTCACACTCAAACATTTTAATAAAATTAGGTTTTTCTCACTAGCAAAAGAGAAGTATAAAAAAGTAAAACAAACTAAGTATCAGAGTGTATAGTTTCATGCTGTAAATCCAACACAAAATTAAGATCCACTTGTGAAATGCTTTACTAAAAAATGAAGAACTTAATGGGGAAAACTCCAAAACTCTTAAAAACAGAAGTAATTGTAAACTGTGGCAAGACTGAGCTAGGAACTTATTAAAATTCCCTACATCTGAAAAATCTGAGTACATGCAACAGTATTTATGAAAGAACATTGTGAAATAAAATCCAAGATAAGCAAAATATAATTCCTTTTTTTATTCTTCTGTGCATAATTTTATTGCCAAAATGATCCCAATTTTTAATTATACATGTGATACAAGAAGAAAACTTAAAGTTTTAAGCTAGAAAATAAAGTAGACAGGAAGCTATTCTAATGGAAAGGCTCTACAGTGCTAGTTAAGAGCAATCACAACTTCCACAATGGCGGGTATGCCCCACTAGGGAATTAAATGTCTCTAAATTTATTCATTATGAAACTGAAACTAAACCCAAAGTTTGTCACTGGAAACATCCAGTGCTGGGTTCATTTCAGTGTTTCCATGGTAATTGCTAGGTTATCTGAATAAAGTTAACTTCTCTCTAAGAGAATTTGCTCTTTAAAATTCTCTTTAAAATTGCTCTTTAAAAATCTTTAAGTCTTTATAATTTATTGTAGCTCTGTGATGTATATATGAATCCATCAAATTAGCTTGCTCCTATGAGGTTTAAAACAAGCCCACAGTAGTTCTGTCCAAAACTCAAAAAAACCCATATTCATTTTCCCTGCATGTGTATAAAAATGGTTACATTTAATCCACCATGCATGTCAGTTATAGATCTAAGCACAATGCACCTTACTATACTCACCCTAGGTAAGATGAACCACCAAGCTTACTGATACAAAAGTATTTATCGAGAACCTGCTGGTTAGTGACAAAATTCTAAAGCGATCTCCTTGCTAAAAAAATCCCCAACTTTCAAGAGGTAATCTGATTGCTCTCTTCTGCCACCCAACAAAAGTAGGTTATCTACATTTATAAACTGAATATACAGTCAAAGTTGTCTTTTAAGTGATGATTACAAAGTCATGAGGTTTGCTTTGGGTATCAATTTAAAAAAATCTCAACAACTGCAAAGCCATTGTAAACCTTGCTTGGTTTTGATGATTCACTTGGATATGCCAAAGAAAGAGCAGTTTAATGGGACATGGCAAGACAATACGGAGCTTACACTGGAACATGTATAATAGCTATCCATGTTTTCTGCCTATAACAGTAAGTTAGACATTCATATGATGCCTCCACCTTAGAGAAATGACATGTTTGTTAAACACAGAAGGGCTAAATGAAGCATTCTGCTTAGGCTGAGATTCAGCACTGACCTGTTCAGTGTGACCTTTTCGCATTTCCAGCACAGCCAAGTTGTTGTAAGCTTCTGCATAGTCATTGTTGTTGACTAATGTTAGCTTGAAACACTGGTAAGCCAGATTCAGGTCTCCTATGCCCTAGAAGTAAGACTGCATTTTCATTTGTGAAAAGATTGGAAACAACATTCATCTAAGTTGTGTTCTGGAGTATATTTTCACCCATAAGTAGTAAAATAGAATGCAAATTACAATAAAAACATGCTGATCAGAAACATATATGCTTTCTTCCCAGATCCTCTTATCTTTTCCTTATTCTTTCTCTAGACAGAATCATTTCTCTCCCGCACAAACTTCTATGCTCCAAGTGATACTAATTTAACTTTTAGATGGTTGAAGTGTCATCTAAAGATTATGCTATCTGCTACTGTCTTTCTTACTGCAGGGTAAGAAAAACTGGTATGTCTCCAGAAAGCCATCTTGCCTCTCTGTCCCTACACATATTTAAGTTAAGGGAGATTTGCTTCTCAGATGGAGCAGCTGACTACTACTACTGTAGTGTTATGACTGACACTGACACAGCATCAGCTGAAACATCAAGAGTGACAAATGCTGAAAAATACAGGCACATCAGTTCATGCTTCAGTCTTTTAGGCAGTATAAATTTACTGTGTTTATCCTAGCTGCAGTACAAGCAAGACAAACAGTTGTGTTTCTGGCTCAAATCAACTGAAGACAACTCATGCTAGAAAGCCGTCAAAAACTTTACTCAGCAAACTTATCCTGGGCATGTAGCTAAAGACGTTAAAGACAGTGGGGAGTGAGCATCTTTTAGCAAGAGAAAGCCACATTCTGTAAAGTATAGAGTTTTTTTCTCTTGCTGCTTCTTCCCGACTGAAGTGCAAAGAAGCATTCCATCTGTACTGGACTTTATCCTCTACACTATCAGATTTTGTATTTCCAAGTAGGGAAATTACTCATTCCTAGTTATTTCTTTACATTTTTTATAAACTGTTTTTATTCAGAAAGACTGTTAATATTTTTCATACCACAGCCACGTGTCCCAGGTTGTACCACACATCTGCTGTTTCCTCCTCATTTTCAGCCAGAAACAGTGCCCGTTCAAATGATGAGAGTGTCATATCATATTGCTGGGCATAGAAGCAACAGAGGCCCAGATTGTTAAAGAGCTGGCAGTTATAAACACCCATCTGCAGGAGCCGTCTAGATTGAAAGAAAACATTTGGGTTTTTTATTAATTTCAAGTAGGAGTTCTGCTCTAAAAGACAAAGCTCTCTCCTCCTTTCTCCCTGTTCTGAGAGGGTATAAAACCCAAGTGTTATAGTCTTACACGTGGTAGTTTCATGAAGGGCAGTGTAGGGTATTTTTTATTAGAATCAAAACTGTGCAAACCAGTCTGTGTAAATTAGTAACTTCTGTCTTCTTGACTGGGTCACATGATCTGACTTTAATGTATGACAGAGATGTAGCAAACTCTCTCTGTTTCCTCTTTCCAATCCCTCCAAATCAATCAAGCTGTAGTTTGTTGCGGTTACTTTTTATCTCTTAACACTTCAATTTTTTGCTTGATTCCTGTCCTTCAGTACTTATCTAATTAGTAATAGTACATTTAGGTGTGAATCTATATTAATCTTACACATCAAGCATAACTCAGATTTTGATTCACATTGATATTTTTAATGTGTCATTTAAAATGGAGATGTATTATAAAAATTCTGTTTATTAATATTTCTAGGAAAAACAGAAATGCTATGAGTGAAAAAGAGGGCTGCTGTCTGCAGCATGACTGAGTTTCTGCACCTAAAGCATAAAAGAGCTCAAGTCCAACAGAAATGTGATGGTAGTGCTCTTATTGACATAATCTGCTCCTAGTGAGAGAATGTCAGGCTCCTTAGCACCTTGACTGTATTGAAATAAAAATCAAGCAGCAGTGTTTAACACTATCTTCTCATTGCTTTCAGTAAAACACACAGGAAGACCAGTTCACGTTCCAAGTCAGGAATTTTGTGGTCACAACTCCTGGACACTTCAGGTGGAGTAAGGGCTAAATAGGAAGTTCTTGTGCCTTCTGTATGCAATTGAAGTTGAGAGTAAGATCCACTGTTCTCAAACTTCCTCATGCTGTGAAAGAACTTTCTTTTTTTATTAGTTTAATGGTAACTGTTTTGATAATCTTTGTTGATACATCTACATACTCCTCATACAATGATTACAAGTCTGTAGAGATGTAATTATCACTTTATAAGAAGATGCAAAACTTGGTAAACTGATTTTATGGTGATATTTGTCCAAATGCTCATTCATCCTCCCATGCCAATCTCCTAATTAATTTTTTTCTGCATTACAAAATTCAACCCTTTTTATTACCTTCCCATATATCCTCTTCCCCCTCCCTCCCTCTCCATAAGTACAGATACCTGTAAAACCGCAGAGCGATCTCGGGTTGGTCTGAATAAAAATGGTTACTGCCAATGCATGCAATGGCTTCCACATGAGTATTGTCTTGTTTTAAGACATCTTTATAGTACTCTGCAGCCGAGGAGATATTGTTCATTTCCTATACAATTGGACAAAAATTCCAATTACTTCTACTGTTTATCACCTATTTTTAATATGGAACTTATTGAAATGTTAATCTACTGAGTGTTTTATCTATGCCCTGTACAGTACCTAATTGAGATTAATTACATATGCTCTTAAAGTTCTCTAATCGTACCATTCAACACCACCCTTTGGCATCTTCACAAGCAACACACACATCCATGAGAGGAATGCGTATTAATTTATTAGTAATACTTGTACCTGAAATTAACTCTTTGCCACAACTACAAAAAGAGATTTACTTGGTTTTTATTTTTTAGGAAAAGAGACAGCCTGTTGTATTGGGTCTGGAAGTCAACGGGGGACTACAGGGGTGGCTTCTGTGAGAAGCTGCCAAAGGCTCCTCCACATCCAACAGAGCCAATGCCAGCCAGTTCCAGGATGGACCCAGTGCTGGTCACAGCTGAGCTCATCAGAGAAAGTAGTAACATCTCTGTGATGTAACGTATTTCAAAAGGAAAAAAAAAGTTATTGCACAGATGTAATTGTGGCCAGGAAGAGAAGAGTGAGAATATGTGAGAGGAACAACTCTGCAGACACCAAGGTCAGTGCAGGAGAGGCAGGAGGTGCTCCAGGCACCAGAGCAGAGATTCCCTTGCAGCCCGTGGTGCAGAGCATGGAGAGGCAGCTGTGCCCCTGCAGCCCGTGGAAGTCAAGAGGGGAGCAGAGACCCACCTGCAGCCTGTGGAGGAGCCCCAAGCTGGAGCACATGGGTGCCCAAAGGAGGCTGTGACTCTGTGGGAAGTCCATGCTGGAGCTGGCTCCTGGCAGTACCTGTGGCCCATGAGGTGTGGAGCCCACACTGCATAAGGTTCACTGACAGGACTTGTGACCCTGTGGGGACCCCGTGCTGGAACAGCACCATGTGCAGTAGACATTTGCCCTTTCTTGCACAATGCCTTGTGATACTCAGAACTGTGCAGTCAGTTTCCCAGTATGGCAACACAGAAGAGACTGACTTCCCCAGTCAATGTCTCAATTATTTTCAGTGCTTTTTAAATCAACTCATTAATTGTTCTGAACACAAACGAGAATATAATTGCATATGAAGATCTATTATGGACCTTTGCAAACAGGAATTAGGAATTTACCAAAATTTGTACTACCTAGGATATGCCAGTTAAGAGAACTGTATTGTATATAAACATATGCTTGGATGTGTGCTACCTGGAAGATGAATTAGGGTAAATTCACTGCTGTAAATGCCAGCACACTGTTTCTGAGAGGTGCAAGGTCCTGAGAACCCTATCCCATCTAAGAAAAAAAATAAATTAAAAGATCAAACTCACTTCTGTGTTTATATAGGAATAACTTCTGTGTGCTGTAGATACAATGTGCTCCCAACATAATCCAAGAATAAGCTTTTACATAACCTCAGCAGTGTATTTAGCTATAAAAAAGATATATTTTTTTGTGATTAAAGGGAATAGTAATAAAGCAGTCCCTTTAAAAATGATGGGTTTTTTTAAAACCAAAAATGCTCTACAACTCGTTGTACTGTCAAAAGTTAGTGACAGAGAAGAAAAGCTCTGATTAAGATGCCTGATACATATACTCCACTTTTGAGTTTATGTAATGAAAGCAGCCCTGTGCTGCAGTACAAATCTTTGCTAATGAAGCTATAATCCTGCACTCAGGTGTCAGTGCAAAACTAGATCCTATTAAATATATGCTGCTCTTTAATAATTCCTTAAATGGTTATGCAATGTTATGTATGGTTCTGCAAAATAATATCCATATTAAAAACTATTCAACAATTCAGAAAGAAAAGCCTCCAAAAATTATGCAGCTGTTTTCTTTCTTGCTGAAGGACAAAAAGGACTTAATATGAAAATGGATTAAGGCTTAGGGGTTAGATGACAATGATGAGAACTGGATAGAATGCCAAGCATGAATATAGACAAAAAAAAAAATTCATTATTTTAACATTTGTTCTGGAATAGCACATTACCAACTTTCAGTGAAAAACAATATTAAGTCCACTGTTTGACATGAAAATACACATTTTTAAAATACAAAATACATGGTTACCAAGATAGAGTGAAAGTACTTTAAAACTAATCCTACTTAATACAGCATCTACTTCCTAATTAAGAAACATTCACATTCTAACTGTTCTAGACTGTTAAGAAACTAATGGTAACACATAGTGCTAATAAAAACAACATAGACAAATAAACTATTTTGCTGTTTAATTTTGCTAGTTGGTGACTTGAGCAGTTTTAGCATGATGAAATATGTAAAAACTAGCCCCAGCTGCAAGCACAACACCTGGACAACTTGACTTAATGTGGACTTGCTTCTGCATGCCAAGGGCAAATGGGATCTCACTGGTGTGATTAACCATTGAAACAAATAAGCCTGCAGGGCTCCCCTGGCATTACCTTGTTACCTTCATGGAAAGTTACCTGTTTTGCATTAGTGACACTGAAAATCAGCACAGTTGGTTTTTGATGACCTTACAGTTATATTCAACTACTGACTCTTTTTTCTAGCTCAAGCAGCTGAATTTGCCCACTATAAGGATTGCATGGTGGGTGCATACCTCGTAGATTCTGGCAATTCCACAAATAAGAGTCACTTCTCCAGGAAATCGATCTAACCCTTGCTTGAAAAGGTTCAAAGCTGTTACAGGCTGATCCAAGCGCAAATACACCTAAGCAAATAAAAAGTATATAGATGTCAAATGTTTGACCTTTTCACATGTTCTGCTGTTTAACAAGGGAGATAAATAAAAGGGATGACACCTCCATTTAGGCAGTAAACCATTAGCTGAGATGATGAATAATACAGGGAAAATAACGGAGTGAATACTGAATAAATCTGTGTAATGAAGATAAAATAGGCTACTTAGGATAAGTAAATTTACCTAATACCATCTAAACATTATTGATTTGAATATTACTATTTAAAAATATCTTGTTATTTATTATCATATATAATATACTTTGACACTGAGGTGAAGGTATCACCTTGAATATTTCCCTGTTTAATGTATTTTCAAAAACTTGTGTTTAGGCTTGAAAGACCTGGATCTTCAGGTTGATAGTGCTGGATTATCAGAATGTTTTACTTAGTCAAATAAGACTGCACTGCACAGAGCAGTGACAGTTTCAAGTTTCCTTACTGCTCAACCAACCTCTCCCATCACAAACAATAAAATCCTATGAAAAGAGGGCAGTTTTGCCTCTGTGATTTTGGCTTCTGTGTTGATTATGAAAATGTACAATGAGGATAATAATTGTGTGAGAATCGGACTCCAATGTATTGCAATATGTTGATAGGGACCACCTCTGCAGCTGTATGAGAGTACAACTGTAAAACCCTACTGCTGTGGGGTATGGTAAACAGAGATACAGCAAAGGGAAAAACCCTGCACGCATGCTTTGGGAAACTAGATGGCTAGAATGATTTATCTATCTCCCACTGAGTGTAAAAGGAACTTTTTTGAGAAATATTAACTAGTGCTAATATTTGATACTACTAAAAAAGGGAAAGAATCTGTGACTGGTATCCTGATACAAACATTTTGTGATGAAATATAAGACAAATATCAATGCTAACTGAACACCTGAGAAACCTCCAACCATGATTTCTGCTTTTGCCCTTGAATTTCATGGACTTCTGACTGCCAGCAATCAAAACTGTGCCCTGTTTTTTTGGAATACCATAGATATATACTGCTGTAGACATTTGCAAGGAATTCTTTCCTCTGACCACTCAATGACATTTTTAATTGTCAAAGAGCTGTCAACTGTGTCTTCCAAGAAAGGGACTGCCACTGGCAAAATGAAAAAAATACAGGCATTTTTTACACTCATTCCGTGAATGTCACTTTCATTTTCTGTATTAAGCTAGAAAATAAATGCCTTCTTGTGAAAATCTATAAAAGAGGTTTTGGAGGGCATGGTACTTAGTAGACTAGAACTGCACTAATTACATCATTAACCATGAATGACACATCCAGTTTAAAAAATGGACAGTGTGAAACTCCCCTACATCTGTTCCTTTTTTATAATTTTATCTTCGTTCATGAAGTATGTTTTCTTAGCATTAATGACTTAAATCTGCTCCACTGCTTTATCTGGAAGTTCCCTCCAAAGATGCACTCACTACAGATGGTAAGACCACACAGCCACAGTACTCTACTATGTAATTCCCATATCCAGTGTGATATCACACTGTCCAACATCTCTGCAAACTGTAGAGCTGCTCTCTAGATAAGTGGCAAAAGAAATTAAAAAACAGGTGGGGCAATTTCCAGCTACTCAGTTGCTTTGGGGAGACTTGCTCTGTGAGAGTATTACAGCTATAGCAATTACGGTTTATATACTAAAAGCAGAATGGTTCCATTCTTTCTTTGGTCTCTCTCTTATCTCTTGTAAATATATCCCATTTCTAGCTCTTCTAGGTCACGAAATACTTTGTAACTTCTCAACAAGCCCTGACTTCTTTAAAAACTCCTACTTTTCTTTTGGTCTTTTACCTTTTCGTAAATTACGTTTCAAGGGAGAGATCCCTTTCAACAAAGTATTTTTAAAAACCTAGATAGCTGTTGCAATAATGAATAAAAACAAAACTAACTAGTGCCACAGTATATTTCCACAGAACTATATGCAATCTTATCATTTTTTAACGGCTCCTTAACTCAAGTCTGATTTTTTCAGTTCTGTTAGACTGAGCCATATCTCAGTGCCTTACTCTATTGCCTGTCCACCGACAGTCACTAAATCATGCTGTGCAATACCTTATACTTGAGCAAGCTGGTCTACAGAGTGGGAGGTGGAAGTTCAAATGAAGCTCCTGCCTGAGCTAGTACTGATGTGGGGGGATGCAAATCTCCTGTAATGAATCGCTGTTTGTTAATCCAATTACTCTGCCAATTTAATAATTCTGTGTAGTTCATGGAGCGAGTCCAGAGAATGGCCAGCAAGATGATTAGAGGGATGGAGTACCTCTCCCGGGAGGAAAGGCTGAGAACGTTGAGTCAGCCTGGAGAACAGAAGGATTCGAGGTCACCTAATTGAAGCCTTCCAGTACATGAGAAGACCTCACAAAAAAGCCAAAGAGGGACTTTTTACAGGGACATGTAGTGGCAGGACAAGGGAGAATGGCTTAGAACTGAAAGATGGTAGGTTTAGATTAGAGAGTAGGAAGATATTCTTCACTATGAGGGTGGTGAGGCACTGGAACAGGTTGCCCAGAGAAGTTGTGGATGCCCCATCCTTGACAGTGTTCAAGGGCTCTGAGCAACCTGGTATAGTGGAAGGCATCCCTGTCCATGGTGGTGGTGGGGGAGTTGGAACTGGATGATCTTTGGCATCCCTTCCAACCCAAACCATTTTGTGATTCTATGGATTTTGCAGAATGACTCAGGTAGAGACAGGAATCTAAAATTACTAAGCTTCACTGAGTCAATGAACTCCAAACACTGTATTGAAGACAAGTCTCCAGACAGCCATGATAATCATTTAAATACAAAACATGAACTGCTCAAGAAATGTAAAACATATGAATATCTGAATTATCCACTAGCAGTAATGACTTTTGGACAGGTCTGTGACAGCTGGCTTAACGGGAACTGATAAAGAGTAACTGGTTTCATCTCCTCCTAGGACACGATGAAGAAAAATGCAGTTTTAGTTTCTCACAGACCACCTTTTCTTGAATATCTTAGAAAATGTTTAGAATCTAATGTGTATTCTGGTAAACAAGTAGTTCTGAGACTCAGCTGTGCCACTTGTTCTTTTAAAGCTTTTAGTGCCTTTATTTTGACAGAACATTCCCTGTTTCAAGGTCTCTGATTGCTTCCTTTAAGCTCACTTTGTTTTGATTTTGCTTGGGAAACTAGGATTTTGAGCTTCGCTCTTTATTTACAGACTTATTGTATTGGTTTCCTAGGAGACCATATATAGCCACATTGTTCTTCATACTGGAACTCCAATAATTTTTTAGCTACATAATCCTCAGTGGAGTTTAGAACAAAGAATCCAGTAACATAGGAGATTTTTTTTATCTTGTTTGTAAAATCTGGGAACTCTAAAATAATTTTGTAAACTAATGACTTCCATAGCAACTGTTAGCATGTATTGCCTCAGGCATGGAGGTCATACACTTTTAAACACAATGATGTATATATGACTTACTTTTGCCAAATACAAGATCGTATCAACCATGTCCTGCTGCTTAAGGGCTGACTTAAATTGTTTTTCGGCTTCACGATATAATCCCAACCTAAAGAGACAACAGATACATATAGAAGGTACTTGTTTATTGGGGTTTTTTAGGTTTTTTTTTAAAGCTTATTAAATAATGAAGCAGTGCACACTAAATCAAACATAAACTGCCTGAAGGCACACTCTAAGACCACAGATTTGTGTGCATGTTAACAAAAACCATGTTGCTATATAAAGATAACAAAACAACCATTCAAAACTATGAAAAAGATAAATCCATGAAATTTGGCCACCTCTTATACATGCAGCCTTCTAGCGCTACATGAATAATTATATACTTGTATTCACAGGACTTCCTTCTGCTCTTAGAACAGACGGTAGAAAATGACCAGTTAATGTCTCAACTCTACCCAAACTGTTTCAGAGTGGAATTTCCTCACTCATGGCAAAGATCACAGAGATACTCTCTACTGTGAATTAACATCACAGAAGTCTATTTCATCTCAAAGTCATTTATTTTGCAGAATTACTGTCAAATGTTTTACAGTAATCTATAAAAGCTACACAAGTAAAAATTAAGAGGACTGTGCAATTTCAACAGCAGAAACTTTCTCATATACAAATTGCCTTTTGTTTCCTTCAACCAAAGAGCACATACACTTGCTGGAGAAATGCAAAACACAAACAGAACACGCCAGCTAAAACAAACACAGCCAATGGGGACATAAGGTATTTTGAGATCCTGGAAGTCCATGTACCAACTTGGATGCATTAGTCTCTATAACATGATTCATAAAAACCCTGAAAGTAATGTATGACTTCTAAGCTCATGTACTGGGTTTGCATGAGAAGGTTTTGATAGCTAGGGGGCTACAGGGATGGCTTCCATGAGAATCTGACATGTCTCCGACGTCGACAGAGCCAATGCCAGAAGGCTCCAAGATGGACCCACTGCTGGCCAAGGCTGAGCTCACCCATGATGGTGGTAGTGCCTCCATAATTAGCATAGGAATAATGTACATGCAGGGATAATGCATTTAAGAAGGAAGAAAAAACAGTGCAATGGTAGGCAGAGAGAGGATCTGTGAGAAGAAGAGCTCTGCAGACACCAAGGTCAGTGCAGAAGGAGCAGGAGGAGGTACTTCAGAAAGTTCCCATGGTGAAGATCACGGTGAGGCAGCTGTGTCCCCGCAGCCCATGGAGGACTATGAAGATGCAGAGATACACCTGCAGTCTGTGAAGGACCCCCTGCTGGAGCAGGTGGATGCCCAAAGCGGGCTGTGACCCCATGGGATGCAGACTCCTGGCAAGACCTGTGGCCCCGTGGAGAGATGAGCCCACACTGGAGAAAGTCAACTAGCAGGACTCGTGACCCTGTGGGGGTCTCACGCTGGAGCAAGGCAAGAGAGTGAGGGGTCCTTCCCCTGAGGAGGAAGGAGCAGCAGAGACAAATTGACTGCAACCTCCATTCCCCGTCCCGCTGTGTTGCTGGGGAGGGAGGAGGTTGAGAAAATTGGGAGTGAAGTTGAGCCCAGGAAGAAGGAAAGGGTGGGGAGTTCTAAGAATAGCTATTGTTTCTCATTATCCTACTTTGATTTGATGCTTCCATATGGGGTACCAGCCTGAAGCCTCAGCATATTTTTAACTGGTACTTCTTGGGCAATGTACTTTTGGCAGAAAGTGTCTAACATTAATATTTGATTCTGTATTATTTCATCAATCTGAAGCCCTCATTGACAGGTTATTTCTCAAACTAATACTGTAATATTTATTTTATGTGTTCTGTTTTAACAATAGTTCATTGCATTTATTGACCGACTTTTCAAATAATGACTTTAAAATCCATTAACAAAGGCAGAATTGCAACTAATTCAGGTCCTTAATATGGATGCCTTTATCTCAAGCAGTGGTCTTCTTGTACCTTAAAGGAGATTTAACTGTAAGCACAACACTCTTCAACAAACACTTTCTGAGCTATTTCTCAGTGTTCAGCATTGCACAACACACCCAGCAGTACAGGTCCTGCACTCACAATCACTCACCACATAAGAAACAAACAATGGCTTACCTATAGTAGCACTTCCCAATTTGGACTTTCCACCACCAGTCCTTGAATTGTGCATGCTCAGTGGCAAGGGCTGCCAAATCTAGAGCCTTCCAAAACAAACCCATAATGTTAAAATTAATACCATCAATGTTTACACAAAGAAAACACTGCAAAGATTTTTGTAAAGAGAATATTTTGAACACAAGTCCAGTTAACTTGAGGTGGAGGCATTGCTTTTGGTTTATTACTTTTACATGCATGAAATAGTTTATTTTCCCTATAAAAATAAGCAATCCAAACAGCTTCTTCTAATTCAAGGAGAAAATAGAAAGTTAATTTGATCAGACTCCTGCAGTGCCACTTCGGAATATACTGAGTATTTGTTTAAGCAAAACCACTTTTTTCAACCTTCCCATCCTTGTTCAGTAAAAGTCATTAAAACCAAGTAAAAATAAACTAACATAAAGAAATATGTTCAGCGAGTTTGAAATTCTGTAGAAATTGTCATCTCATTGCTAATATGAGGTTGACGTCACTTCTGGAAATTCTCAAATGTGTACAAAAAGAAATATTTCTTCCTTTAGAAAGTCCATAATGTAAGTAATTATTTTATTACAGGAAAAACAGAGAAATACTCTAAGAAATAGCTATCTATTGAAGATGGTGGAAGTCTAAAATCTCTTTTGTTTGGTATACTGGAAAAGGAGGTAAGCTAATCAGTGTGCTCTGATCAGACACCACAGCCAGAATCTATGCTCTTTCATGTTTTAGCTATAATTCAACACCTGTGTTAAAACAAATACATGTCTGTTCTGTACCACAACCTACCACAGAAGCACTTGTGTTTCTTTTTTTTTTAAATTTCATTTTATCTCAGAATGTATCAAAGCCATGCTATGTCTGTTATACTTTCAGGATATCATCAGAAATAGTGTAAAAAGCTTTAACACAGTATTTTTATAACAAAGAACCAACCTTTCTTACTTGGTTTTTTTTTGTAAACATTTTGCAGACCACAGAAATCAGAAACAAGTTATCTATTAGGAACAATATGTAAAAGTCCTGTGCACCAGTCACTCAGTAGCAGAGAAACAAATAATTTCAGGAAAAATTAATCTGAATACTTGAAATGCTGTAGGAGCCCAATTTAGTGACATCTACACCTACACTGGATTCCTGTTCTTTCTGCTAGCAAAATGAGGCTGCAAGTAGTCAATGGGTTTAGATCTGACATAATGAAGAAAAGTCATTGGAGCTATGACAATTTAGGTAAGTTGCTTTCTTTTGGCTTTGTGAGAAAGAAAAATTTCTTTTCTGTAGCAATTCAGGATAAGTAGTTGCATTAGTGCTGTCCCTAAGAGAAAGAGGCAGCTGTCATTACCTGCTTCTGTGACAGGAGAGAGAAAACTCAGGTAAACCTACAACTCTGAATTCACTGTTTCTTCAAGTTAGGTGGAATCCTCGAAGGCCTGAGATAGCAGCTCTCATCTTGGTTGCCCTTTGCTTCTTAATGTTTCTGCAAATAGCACAAAAGGGCCTTTGGATGCTACAGCTATAACGGGGAATAAGCTTGCTTCAAGACAGAAATTCTTGGATGCCCTTCTGGACAGATTCTTCCTTTCATATGAAGGTACATAAGCAATTTTGTCCCAGTACTGGAAAACCTTGAAATTTAACAGCGAAAGTAGTTGCTGTTAAAACACTGGTTACTTTTGCTGCATTTACAAATGTATAAACAATGCGTGCGACTGCCCAATACCACACCTGCTTCTAATGCAGCAGGAGGAGCCACCCCAGAGGAATAAGGATTGTGCTGCAAATACTGTGCTTCAAAGAGCTTTCCTCAGAGTTCTCTGATGACAAGGGCTCAAGGAGGACTGAGTTTCAGAAAATGATTCCTTCTGTAGCTACACATTCAGGTTTCTTTCTGGTACCCTAATTACTTCTGATAACTATTTTATGCAAGGCTAACAATTTTGGCTGTGATTGGAAATGGGAACTAAGACTGCTTCAGGCTTAGTAGACAGTAGCATCAGCAGTTTACCTGTCGGTGCAGATCCTGAACTCTTCCTGGGCTCTTCCACCAACATCAAGAAACACAGCATGACTTCATTTTGAAGTTAGTTTATGAAATTCAATCCTGTTTTTATACTTTCCAGTTAATGAAAAAGGAAAGGAATAGGAAGATCCCATTTCTGATACTTTACAAGCGATTACAATAACTTCAATCAAATAATACTACCAAAGTTACAAATACTTCTAGAAAATGTTTGCCTGAGACGGCGTTGCGCATGCTAATAGTTAAAAATTTCTGCTGGTATTACAACAAAAATCTTTTGACAATGTCACTCTTGAATTGTTAGTAAATGGATTAAAATAGTCTTTGAAAAGTAAAAGCTTTCAACTTGCCAGGTCAATACTAACTGCTAGCATATTTAAATTTCAGTTTGCTGCAAACTTTGGGTTTTTAACTGCACAGTTTGGGTACAAATCAATGTTCAATCTGCACAATATGTTAATTTAAAACCAATCTATAACAGCAGTATTGATATGCCTGTCCTGCACTCCTGTGCATTGCGGAACGTTGGTGTAGTTATATTAATAACTGGAAGGGAAAAACAGGATGGATTTGGAATGGATAGATACTGGTATGTCCTTTTAGGGATTTTTGATTCTAATATAAATATAAGTTCAAAACCTACACTCCTTGTCCTGAAAGTTTTAATAAACTTTAGGTTATAACGGATCATCTGGACATACTGATAAGCTGAAGTTGTTACTGTCTAGAGCACTCAGCATACTCATGTATGCAGAGTCCATTTCAATAACAGTCTTAACCCTGAGAAGCTTTCCAAAACAAATTTATTTTACTCTCCGTTCTTATGTTTGTGCAAACAAAAATGTTAAAAGCCCCTGATACTTGGTGGGTTTTCTGTTCTTTTTCCAAAAAAATCTTTTTCTTAAGGAATGAAAATTAATGTAGATTCTTTAATTGTATTTAGCATGATTCTGAGTTTCATTTTTTTACCATTACTTTCCCTAGCTAAGCTGTATTATAACTAAGACTTCCAAACTGTCCATGAGCTGTAAGGCAGTATAAAACAGATTGCAGGGTTGTGGCAATTTACTAATTTATTGCAAAATTAAATTGGTAAATGTACAGTTGTTTGAAACAGTAATTTCATACAGAGTATTGTACGCATCAAGAAATAAGATAGATGGAAACAATAGTGAGCATCTGCTGCTTCTTTCATGTGCTGTTGAATGCCAGTAATTTTCCCAGCAACAATTATTGACTAAAGTCTTATTTGTAGACAAATCTACACCAGATAGTCTATAAGATCGCTGAGGAAATGACATTAGCCATTTGCTTATGACTTAGCACAATTAATTTTGGTGTCTTCTGGACTTCTATATTTTGTAAATCTAACGTAATTCCACTTTAAGTAGATTTCTATCAGAGAGTATAAACTACGAAGTATTGAAAGAACTAAGGAAAAATGAGAGGTCGTGACCTCTGGCCACAAGTATATATTATACAATCTTCGTGCTTCCTCAGGACAAAGTGTTTTGTCATCATTACCCACCTGTGAATAATGGAGAAATACAATGTCATGGTCTACTGAAAAAAGCAGCAGCAGAACTATTTCTGGACGAGTCTTTGAAACTACCCTGCTCTTACAACATTTAGCCAATAAAATGGCTTTTAGAAATAGCTCAAGGAGTACAGAAAGCCAGTTATTAAGTGTATGTGTTCAAAAGGAAACAAGTCAAGAACAATAATGGATATAGAAATAGTATTTTCTTCAGACAAGTGTTTAATTTTTCATTACATAAGATGAAAGACTTTTGAATATATTTTCAAGTGCTGAAAAGCTCAGTGCTTCTCTCTTCTTCTTGCATCTCCACATTTCTGATAATTGATAGATTACAGATGTCTTTACTTTTAATTTGAACCAATTTCCTAGCACTATTTATCCAGTTGAATGCACACTGATTAATGGCATTTCTCAACTGAAATTGCTGAGTCTTTTTTTTTCTTTCTATATACTGGTTGAATATGAAGCAGAAGATAAATAATAAAACTGCTTTTGTTTCTTAAATAATAATGCAGATGAGAACAGTACAGACGGTTCCAGTTCAGCACAGTGACAAAGAAAGGATATTGTTACTACTGCTTTTTGTTCTATTTGCAAAACTGCAGGAACTGCTATTCTATCCATGCAGAAAGTCTAAAGTAAAGACTTTTCAAACTTAAGTCAATTTCCCAGGCTTCCAAGCCTTTCAGGCTCTTTCATATCATCTCATGCAGAAAGGTGTTGGGTTTTAAGGACGTTTAACATCACACAGCAGCAGATAACACAAAGATGCAAGGGATGTCAGTGAATGTTCTAAGAAGTGATCAAGCAAGAGTCAGATTAACTTTTATACAGTTAGCATATGTGCTGTTTCTCTGCTGAACTCCAAGTGACCAAATTCTTTTTAAGGAGATGCAAGAAATTGAATTTGTGAAATGCCATTGCTAGGATAGGTGAATAAACAGTGATGCAGCCACATCTTAGCAGACGTTAAAGTGTTTCTTTTTTTCTTTGTTTAAGAAAAATTAATGCAGATGAGATTCAAAAGGAAGGGAGGACAGTTTGGAGAATGGAGTTATATTGCAAATGGTGTAGAAAGCATATAAGAAAAGAGTCAGTGAAAGTAAATGAGAGAAAGCAAACTGAATAGTTAAAAAAAATCTCTTCAGAGATATACATTACATTATAAAGACACTTCATTCTGTCAAGTGTGAATTCAATTCAAAACAAAATTTTTTTCCAACAAGATGCAGTCATTAACCAAACATTGATCTCCCTTTCATTACACAGTCAATGGTGGTGATTAAGCTGATACTTCTTTGCTTGCACATATTTATTCATAAGGCTCAGGTGGGTAAATAAATACAGACAGAACTTTTCCTGCAAGACAGTGATTTGGGATTCTCAGCAAGGATTTCAAAATACATACAGTACAGTGCAAAACCATCTTTCACTTCTTTCTGGAGTGCTTGGAAAATTACTTGCATTATATGAATCTATGTCTAGCCTACAGATCCTGCATGTCCTTAAAGGGTAGGCACATGTAGTGTCGTACCAAGTGACCTTTTTATTCTTAGTGAACTAGATTTTCAGTAACAAACATCAGTTTTTAATTACTAGTGGGCTAAACCCCAGACACTTGCTTCATATTCAGTATCAGATATGTAAATGTTAATTTCTATTTCTCACTGACATTTCTGACACTTGCACTTGCTGTTTCAATGATATTTTGGATTAATAGTGCATTACAATTCAATCCTCTTAAAAGAATGCTATGCAATAAATTGACAGTGTACAACTATAATCATATGATACTAGATTAAAAAGCTTCACATAGCAGTACATTTGGAAATGATTATGAGCTATGTCAACAACAGCAAAATATTTTTGGTGTGTGTTATTGATTAACTGGAGAGTTTAACTCCAGACATAATTGCACACCAGCTAGTGGTGTTGCAGAAAATTCAATAACTGTTTAGTTAACTATGCATTATTGACATAAACTTCTTTCAAATAAACTTGAAGCAGACATTTTGATTCCACTTCAAATGGGAGCATATATCTAACATAGGAATGAAATATATATTGATACTTTATTAATTGAATAAAGAAATTCTTTCCCTAGGTGAACTGCCAAAAAACCTCTGCAACTTTTATCTCTTTCTGAAAGCTTAAACAATATGTACCCAAACTTGATCCTTCCCATTCAGTGCAGTAACATAAGAATCACAGAATAAAAATTTTGGATAGGTTCAGAGGGAAACTATAATTAGGAAAACATTTGAATAATAAATGTTACAGACAATCATATGGACAATATAATCTTTCTCTTGATATCACAAAACACCTCAGCACTACAGATTTACATTTCTAGAAAAAGTATTCAAAGTCCTATTGAAATTTTATTTTTATGTAGGTTCACCAAATACATTTTCTTTCTATTCACCCAAATGCATAAGCAATCATCTTAGGAGTTTAAAATGTCAATTCATGTTCAACAATACCTCTTTTGTCAGGTATTTTCACCTTCTTCTATTAATGGACAGTCTTTTGTAACTTCTACTCAAGCCTCAGGACTGAACTTTCTAGGCAGTTCAGCTACCGGACATGTAGTGTCAGCTACCACTCAGGCTCCAATAAATTCCATTAACATGAATCCTTTAGATTCAGAGACCTTATCATACTGATAGAGGAGGGACCCAGTTTTAAGAATTAGTATGTTTTGCTTCTCAAGAAAAGATACCAATCTGTATCTTGGTATTTGCCAATTATCATTCCCAATTATCACCCCTGTAAGAAAGGATTCCTCCCTCTTAAACAACTATTAATGCTTCACTTCTGTACTTGTGACGTTCTACCTGGATCCTTCTTTTAGCAGAATACTGACAGAAATAACTGAATCATACATAATAAAGTCTGAAAAAGGAGCATATGAGTTACTTACATTTTTTACATCATTTTCATGGTGAAAGATATATTCAAACAATGCCTGTCAGAAGAAGATTTAAAACATTGTCATATTTGATGAGAAAAAATGGTAATATTCTTTTAGAGGAATATAGAATCTTGATTATGCTAGGCAGAAATTAATTCTTTGGGAAAACAATCACATTCACACATAACAAATGCTGACATTTACATTTATTTAAGACTCCAATAGACAAAAACCATAGATGTGCTACACTGTCATCACAGGAAAGCATCTGAATTCCTAATTTGTTGCAAAAGATTAGTGGAATTGCCTCTTATCTTTAGTGCTTAACATCACTTTAAAACAAAAAAGGCAGCTATTACTTGAAATTAATATATACTTGAGAACTTGATACCATTTTCATTACTTTTTAACTGTAAAATCAACCAGCGATCTAAAAAAAGCTTTTTGCAATGGACACTCGGGTCTTATGTAGTGCTAAACCTACTTAAATTAAACATAAGTTTTTAAGAATGCAAGCTGAGCAAACTTTGCCTGTGGGGAAAATTTTTTTAAGCTCTACAATATTTTGGGATCTGTAAAGGAAAAAAATTGTTTTAAAAATTATTTGTAAATGATAAATAAATGCTAATAATATTGCATTTCTGAAACTCAAGCACACCATTGTAATACCAAAGCTTAGAGAAGTCACATGCATCAGCTGTGCTAATGTTAACTGCTCATAAGCCCACAACAACTACACAGCAAAAATAACTACAGCTTTCTTTCCTCCTGTATAAAGCTAATTAAGTCACACTACCCTGTAGCTGTTCTGCACTAGAATATTAGATGAGTATATATCAGGTAATGGGGGTGGCATTTTCAGTGAATAAAATGACATTGAAAAACACCCGATAACTAAATAGAGACTGGAAGCCTCTATTCCCAAAAATGTATTATGAGTGCTAGTAACACAAGGTTCAATTGAGTTGAACCTTGACCTTCTTCTGCATCCAAATCCCAGACCTTAATTGTTTCAAAAGAACAGTATGTTTTTCTAAATTTGTTTAATTAATTCTAAAAAACCAGGAGAAAATATTGCCCCATGAGGAAAGAAATACAGAACAAGACCTCAGGCTCCAAAGGGCTGCCATGACCCATCTGCTAGATTTTCTCAGACAAAATTCTTAAGATATTTACCTTCAGGAAACTATAGAATTACTAATGAATTGTCGTATCTTGTGAGGAAAATAAACCACAACCTACTTTTCTTCTAGCTTCGATCACAAAAGACTCTGAACAGATGGTTAAAAGACATTAAAGAATTATACATAGTAACACATTTATACGGAGCTTAGAATAGGTGGATAAGAAAAGAATACACAATAAAGCAGTAGTGGAACATTTTCTCCTCTAGTTCAGGAACAGGGAAGCATTCAGTAAAAGGGTGTAAATCTAAAGTGACAAAAAAGATGTTTTCTTGCATGGCTAGTATGACGAATTTACTGCTCTTATGCACAGACTCTGACCTTCAGAAGGATTTAATTGACTGAACATTCACTTGGATAAAAATATCTAGAGTTATCTTAATAAATCTATTAAAAATCCACAAGTTAAAAAAGATAAAACTATCTGTTTCATACCAGAGAACAGTTGCTAACTGGGATTTACCAGAGGCTTTCTCTGGCAACAGGTAATACCTTATATGTCTACTATGGTGTTTCCTGGGATAGAATTTAACATGGCTAATGCTAGTCAAAGCATTAGCCATGTTTCTTTATAGAGAGAAGCCACATTTCTTTATACTTCAAAACCTTGGAAAACCTCAGACAGAAAATCTAGTTTCAAAAAAGATACAGTGAGGATACTTTGCAAACACATAAAGAAGAAGTATGTAGGAAGCATTCATATACAAACATGACTAGACTGGCTAATTATGTGAATTCAATAACTGCAAGGTTTACCACCTTTATGCACTGGGAGAGGTGACAGCTCAAAAAGTTTTAAAACTTTAATCAGTTATTCGTAACAGAGAGTGCAGTCTGCATTTTCACCTCCTGCTTTGGCTTTAGCCTTAATGCTGTTTTGTTTAAAAAAAAGTTATAAATCCATGTAGCTCCAAATTTAAACTCACATTCTCTGTGAAATGTTAATGTCATAATGTATTAGCTTCATAATACTGACAAGTACACTTGCTGCCTATGGATGTTTCTATGACTGTTGATTTACATTTTTTGGCTTAAGTCTCTTTTCATATGAAACTGAAGGAAGACAAATCTGCCACAGAAAATGCCAATTAAACCCCAAAATTGTTAAAAATATGTATGTTTCTCATTCCTGAGAGCTGTTGTTGAGAATATTTCCTCTAAAAGTTAAGCTACCTACTTAAATAGCATGTAGTTATCAATCACACTTAAAAACTAGCTGTCTTCAAGCAGAAGAACTAAGCCTAGTTTTTATGGATGTGTCTTGTGTTTCTTAATCCTTCCCAGGTTTTTTACATTCCTTCTGTTTTCCAGACTGTAATGGATTTATAATAATGTGTCTGTTGGCTGATTGCCAGCAAGGACATAACTGGACAAAAAGCATACAGTATTTTGCAGCACTGATAAAGAACTGGTTTGTAACTGCCCTCAGAAGATAGTCTGGAAGTCTTTGATTACCTCACCAGACTAGAACTTAACTATATATGATACCTATTCTTCTGCCTAGTTTGGTTAAGAGGCCAGGGGACAATGATGCAAGCAGTGGGTGAAGAACACAGTGCAATCACACAAGATTTATTTCCTTTGAAAACCACACTGAAATGCAATGCCCTACATCTGTCTAGATCAGGCTTTAAAAAGCAAAGAAATTTCCTGGTCACTTATGAAAAACTGTGAACCAAAGTTTTGGACTGGAAGAGGTAATTTCCACCAGTCCATTATCATATACTGCTAGTTTTCTTAACTGTTCACCACTGTGTTTCTCAAAATAGACTGAATTCATACTGGTTTGTTCACCTTTAGGTTGAGAGCCAAATATAGCTCCCTAGAGTGTGTTTGATCCCTTGTGCTCCCTAGAGATAGTTGCTTGATACCTTGTGCAAAATGTGCTGTTGGCCTCAGCCCAACAGTTGTTTTTGTGAATGCACTATGCACAGAAAACATGTTCAGCCATACAGCTAACTGGTTGTGTTGGGGAACGATTCAACTGAAAGGCAACAAAATGATAAATCTTCACACAACTTTCAGCTCCCTGCCACTCAGAGCTGAAACCTGTAAGTTGGGCAGATAACCTGGAAAAACCTGTTCTACTGTCAGATAGTTTCACTGACCATCAATCAGATGATCTTAACTGAAAATGAAGAAATATTCTGAACAAAAAAGGTACCTTTTAATATAAAAATGTTAACTCATGCCATAAAAGCAAAGGAAAAAATCCAAACGTTGTGAAAATTCTTAGACCAGGATTGCCATCTATTTGTACACAGAGTCACATTCCCAGACACTAAGGAAGGTTCTGCTGGCTTTTTGCTCCTGGCTTTTTTCTTATTTTAGTTGCCCTGCATCACTCCTAAATGCGCAGTTCAAAGTTATTTACCGGTGGAATATTTTATCCTATACAAATGTTTTTCCTAGGTTATACTTTCACCGTAACCTCTTTAGACATACCTTCCATTTCAAGTCTGGTGAACACTGTCAAAAGGTAACACACTATTTTTTTGAAGTTCATATGTAAACCACTGTTCATCATGGTTTTTATCCCCAATCCCACATACAGTTACATTAGAATGACACCAGAAAATAAGGAAAAGATATCACAACAATCACCAAAATAGTTACATACCTTTGCCAGTTTGGGTTTCTGAGCATATTTTGTTAAATTCAGTCGAGACAGATTTATGAAAGGGCCATCTGGATTTGTTAGCATTGAAGCCTGACGGGGGCAAAAAGAAGCTTTTTAAGCGGGAAGATTCCCTACACTTTTCCTGAAGATTTTCAAAATATTATTAGTATACAAAAAAAACCCCAAAATTCCAAACAAAACATTTGTAGATTCACTGCTCTACTGTGTAGTATAGACTGTTCCTTTTTCTTCTCTGTCTCTCCCCACTACTTCAATACAGGGACTAAGCATGCAGCTTGGTAGCTGGGATACATAACAAAAAGAAAACTTCCAGAAATACTTAGGAAGATTAGTTCCTACCTGCAATAGTGAGAAGATAACGCATTTTGCCATTAATGTGATGTTAATATGTACTACATATTCATGTTGGTTGCAGTTTATTAATTTTGCCAATTGAACAGGATAAAACTAGTATAGATTATTCTTCTTATCTTTTGATGTGATAGACTGTGAGTGCTTAGCATTTGTTTTGTAGTAGACACTTATGGTGAAATCATGTCATAGTCTTTGCATGGCCTTCTGTGAATAAAAATGTGTCTCAAAGAGCCTGTGAATTTGGAATTTATATGAATTCTGATGAACTTGTGAATTTATGTATATTTTTCTATATAAACAGACTAGCAAATGCACAAAAAGTAACATTTTCAAACTCTATTTTGAAAAGAATTAAAAAAATTAAAAATACTTGACTCCTTCAAACTAGAGTTTAGATGCAGCTTTTAAGTAAACTACAGTGTCACTGTGCCAGATACAGTGACCAAGAAATCTTCCATTGTGAGGACAGTGGCAAGCAACTCACCGTGCCCAGCCTGACATAGCCCCCGGAAGCACTAGTGATCGGACGAGCTGTGAGAGCCGTTCGAGGTGTTCTTATTGCCTGTTCCATGGTACTTGGCCGTCCACTTTGTGTGCTGGGTCTCACAAATCCTGTAATAGGTCTTCCTGATTGAGTTACTGGCCTAAAGATGTTAAGTACATTATCCTTATGTTAAGTGGTATTTATTGATAGAGAATTTAAACACTTATACCTGAAGCATTTAATTTTCAGAATTTAAATTTATGATTTGCTCATTTTTAACTTGCCACATTTTTAAAAATAAATTATCACGTACCTAACAGCTGGGCTGGGGCCTCCACCTTGGCTAGTTCCAGGAAGTTTCAAAGATGTTCCTGGTCCTACAAAATAAGAGAATTCCTCACTTCACATTGAGCTATTACTCCCTTGTCCAGAGGACTTCAAATATGACTGTGCTTTATGACAAACAATAAGCCAGAAATTTCTTTACTCAAACTGAGGGGACAAAGAACTAAACAAAGAAGACAAACCCCAAATATTGCATTCTACTACTGATAAATTGATAGACCACTGCAAGAAACCTGCCAAACAATGAACATGGCTTTCTTTCTTTCACCCTCTCCATTCTCTTCTCCATCCAGCCTGGAAGGAGTGAAAAAGTGCCTGTGTAGAGCTTAGCTGCCTACTGGGATTGACCCAAACAATTGTCAAGAACATCTTAGAAACAGCAGACAGTGCTGGAGTAAGTAGGTTACTGGAACAATGAGACCAGGCTAACTTGAAATGGTATATTTTTTATCTGGCACCCAGACTTGAGTAAGTAAACCTAAACCTTCACCTAGAGAGCAGATGGAGAATGGTATCTCATGTCATTAGGCCCTGGTAAGATCCCCACCCACAATTCAGAGCACTGTAAAGTGTGAACTCATCCATATCCAGAGGTCATCAATGAAAACACTGAACTGACTTGAGCCCAGGTGAACTGATGAAGGGTTCCCCTTTTCACATACTTCTGTTTTGACAATGGATCATTAAGAATTACTAGCTCCTTCATGTAGATTTTCATTCACTGACATTTTACTGGGCAGTTTTTCTAACCTGCAAAATGAATGTCTATGGGATGGTTTTAAACACTTGGTTAAAAGCAACATATGACATCTATACCTTCCAGTCTCTTCACTGCTTGTTACTGTGTACAGAAAGAAATGAGATTTAAGTTGACACAGAAAATTCTTGACAAATCACTGTTACTTATCTACATATTTTCTATATACTTATGAACTGCTTTTATTGCAAACATTTCCAAGAACTGAAGATAAACTTGTAGGTAGACACTCAGTTTCCTTCCTTCTTTCTTCCCCAAGATAAACCCTAATTAGCCTGCTGACTACAGTTGTATTTTAACTTTAAATAACACAAAAAAGGTATTAACCATGATCTCCTTGGTAAAACCAACTAAATATGCAATTGGCACTAAAATAAATAAAATCCTGAGGATTCTCTCTCTTTTGGCTGGACACGTTTAGGATCTCTATTGCTTACTTGCCTTTCATACTCCTGTGAATCTTGAAGTTTTTACTTCAAGAGAAAGGGTGGACAGTTCACCCAACACAGTTTCTAACATGGCAGGGCACTCTTCAGAGAAATGGGGAAAGTGGCTTTCAACTTTTTAGACTAGCAGACAAATGTATTACTCTTCCTCTTTCTGAACCCTTTTTTAAACTATTGCTGTAATATAAAAGAGGCAAGATGTTAAAATTCCTTTTCTCAAACATGTTTTTTAATAACTACAGTTGCTTTGAGTTTTTGGTGTACTGGGAGAATGCTTACAGGATTTAGTTCTTTAGACCTCACCCCAGGCAACTCAGTCCTTACTTTGAGAATCCCAAGCCAGCTACCTGTGAATAAATGAAAGAGGCCACAGCAGTGCATGTGGCCACTAGAAGTGTCAGAATTTAAGAGTGAAATTTCAGTAGTTAGTGATGACTGCAGATGACTCCTTTAACTCCGCAGTGAATGAAATAGCTGTGATTATCCATATTGCCCACTAGTACAAGTTTCTGAAAAATATACTGTCAAGGTAACACTTTTAAACAAGACTACTACATTATCTGATAAAGTGAATGGTGTTAAGAGTCCAAAAGTAACATAATGGATTTTTTCTGTAAAACAATGCTCCAGGACATTTTTGTTAATAAACAAGTCTGATGGAAAATTAACACAGCAAAATTACAAAAATATAAAAACTGGTGGAAGAAAGATTTCATTACTTATGTGTGAAGAGGAACCACAGAAAAGTAGTTGTTTCCCATGAATCCCATACAATTTAGTAATTATTAAATAATGCATGACTGAGAGCAAAATCATTATTAGGATAGTTTAATCTGGAAACTAAGAAAAGGGCAAATGAAAAACTGAAATGGATATGTAACTGATGCAGAAGGATTTGAACTGCTTAGTAGGCAAAGTATAGACAATACCAATTGTAATACAAGAGGTGTGGCTACACAGTTTTATGTTTGCGATCTATGATTTTAGTGGAGGAGGATATCCTGAAAGATCTGTCACAGTGAAAGACCAGAGTCAAGACCAACTATGGCTAACACACTTTAACAGCAAAAGAAAACGCCCCCAGTCAGCAAGCACCCATTTTTATTAAGTCATGTGTACAAGTGGCGTAATCACAGACCCAAAGAATGGTGGAGGTTTGAAGGGACCTCTGGAGGTCACCTGGTCCAACCATGCTCAAGCAGGGACACCTGGAGCCAGTTGCCCAGGACCCTATTTAGATGGTTTCTGGGTAGCTCTAAGGAGGTAGACTCCACAGTCTCCCTGGGGAGCTTGTGCCAGTTCTCAGTCACCCTCGCAGTTAAAAGTAAGTGTTTCCTGATGTTCAGAAGAAACCTCCTGAGTTTCAGTTTGTGCCCACTACCTCTGGTCCTGTCACTGGGCAACACTGGCTCTGTCCTCCTTGCGCTCTGTTTAGCAATATCTGTGCTTACCTTTTACGCAAAAATGTAACATTAGAACATATCAGATGTATAAAGAAAGTAAAAACAAGCTGTAGAAGAAAAATATGTTTTCCATGTGTCAGTGGACCATTGTCTGGTTTGGTGAGTACAAAAGACATGTAGATAACTAGAAAGGTTTAAGAGAAGAGTTTCAAGACAACTCAAAAATTAAGATATAGCTCAGAATGAGAAGATTGTTTAGTTTATCAAAGAAAAGATCACTGGACAATTTAATGACAGATTTAACTATTTACTTTGGAAATATACCTTTGAAAATAAAAACTTTGTATCAGGCATAAAATGTACACAAAAAAGCAACAGGTGGAGTTTACAGCTGATAACTCCCACTAAAGATATGGCACACTGATAAAATCTAGCAAATTTAATAATTTACAAAAGACTGCAGGGGATTCTCTATCTTTGGAAAGTTCTTATACTTTCTGAAAAATTATATACTAGTTCAGGCACACCTGGCAGATTTGAAGCACGAATAGCAAAGTCGTTTCTCAATTACTCAGGACTGCAGGCTACACTATTGTAATGATTTTCTTTCGTTTTGAAATCTCTGACACACTATCCAGAAAGTAATCTTTTTTTCAATTTCAATATAGTATGAATATATTTTTCCAGAAGGCCTTATTTCTGAATAGTATTCACTAAGTTATTTTTCCTGGAAGATAATCTCTATCACAGGGTGCATAAAATCAAATAAAACTCTAAATTATATTACTATGCTGTTTTAAGAGAGATAGAAGTAATTAATTGATCACAATGTATAAACATATCTTCAGTACTGCTTGACTGTGACCAAGCATGTAATGACAATTTTTAAAAATGTAATCAGATAGATATGCAATTGCCTACATCTATACATCTACTTCTATCTAGACAAGAAAAGCTTTTAACACTTCAAGTGTCAGTTCTGGTCCATGTCCAGTTCTTCCCTTGAATTCCTTGACATGGTAGGTGGTTGAGAACCACACTTACTAAGTTACCTGAAAATTTCCATGTGGATTGTACTAAAGGAACAGAGAAAAATACAAATAATGCCAAAAAGTACTGGAAGACAACTAATTATTGTCCACTTGGAAGGGAATTGATGAAGCTGAAAAAGAATTGCATAGAAGAAACAATGACAGAACTGAAGAACTGCTCTGTGAAGGAAGAGAAAAATGAAGTACAGAAAAGCAGAAGAAAGAAAATCAGTTCAGATAATGTTTGCAGGACGTGATGCCAAAAGGTGATATCTGCCTGTTGTCTACACTACAGGCATATGGATAAAATTCACAGTACACTGAGGGCAGACGTTGTAAGGCATGAGAACCCTGTCAGGGTGCCCCAGCCAAGTTATCTTCAGCACCTTTATCAGGGCCTGAGGAATGCAAGCAGTTCTAAATTGGGAACAAAGATGTTGGAAGAGAGAATAACAAAACAGATGAAGAGGGACTGTACCACCCTGGACTGAGACCAATCAGGTGTCCTGAAGGGTGCATGCAAGGCGCGTGGACAGTGCAGGAGAGCCAATCGGGTTGTGCGTGATCGTGTGAACTGCAGTTGTAGAAATGCATAAGAATGGAGTAATGTAAACAATAAACGGATTCTTGCGTAATCACATTGATTCGTTGTACAAGGGTCCCGTGCTCCTGCAGGTAGATTTTTTCTCTAATTTCCCACAGTGCCTAAAGAAGCCAGAAAGGAGTAAAAGAAATCAATGTACTGATGGAAAAAGCAAGTGAGCACTTGTACACTCACTACATTTTCTCAAATGTAGAGGAAAAGCTGACAAAACACAACTGATCATGGTCTGAAACTCCCATCTGACAGGCCTAAGTATTACATCAAGAACACATGGTGGATCTCAACATTGCCATGCAACCATAAAACAATCTAAAATGCTTTCTTTACCAATACTAAGTGCCATATCAGGTCACCTCAGTTTGTACTGTTTTAAGGTAGATGACATAAGGGATGCCCAAAAGAGCTCTCATTGAGTCAATGTGTTTAAGTGAAAGTCAATCTTACGTGCAACTTGAGCAATGGCATTTTCATCCAGGATCATCTCTGCGATTCCTTCTTGATCCATGTCAATTTCATCCACGTACACCATTTCTGTCAAAGCTCGTGTCTTCAGGTTCCAGGCAGCCTGAATACGGATAGAGTAAAAAGTAAAACATCTTCATGACATGAAGTAAATAATCTAATCAGCAATTTTACCTTTTCTTTTATTATTATTCACTTCACAGTTTTATTAGGGTTGAATAAGGCATTGACTTAAAGCAGCTGCGTATGTTCATCTGTCTGGTGTGGCGTAAAAGGGGACTAAGTCCTTTGTTCAAAGCATCAGCTGTAAAAAACTGTGTAAATGTATAGCTCAGGCATCTCAGAGGATGAGAGTAATGGAATACATTTTAGTGACCTGAACTGACAAATTACTATGTTGTATGTCTTGGAGGATCATCTGAGCAGTGTGGAAAGGCAAGCATAACTCTAGCCTATGTTACAAGCTTTGTGTAGACTGGGAAGACACCAAATCAGTGGGGAGAAAAAAGAAAACAAAAAAAATCAGTGGCAGCCAGATAGAAATACCAACAAAGTAAGTGCAGATCCAACCATTTTGATAATTTGATATGCTTGTAATGTGCTCATAGAGATGGCATGATAAAGGAAGTCACAAGACCAATCCCTGATCTTCCATCAGATATTGAACAGATCATCATAAATTTTCCAGAGTAAAAATCACTGCCAAAATAATTAGATTTATTTCCTTTCTAACACAGAGTACAGCAATCTAGTGGAAAAGCATATTTAATATTGGCTAAGGAAACGTTTCAAAATAGAAACAGACTGATGCTATCTTAATAGAAATAAAGGTCAAACACATGGAAATGTTTGTGCCTTAAGTACAGGGTATGAGAAGTTCTGAAACTCAGGCTTATTTAATAATTTAGGTAATCATTTAATGAGACACTTCTCATGCATCCTGCCTTTTTCTCTAGACTTCCTTCATACTTCTATGCAAATTTGTATGTCAATCAAAAAGAAAGTGTATTTAAAAATGCTGAAGTATTTAACTGTTCTTTTAAAAAGTGCTTTCTTCCAAACAGAAGTAAAGGAGGGCTTCAGCCAGCCAGTTCAACCACAATTAGAAACCTTTGTTTAAGAATGAAGAGAAGGGAATTCAGGTGGATGATCTGAATTTAGGCTAGACAGTCATAATCCAGACCTGCTGTATTTTAAGTTTCTTCTTATGTAGTAGGATGATAGCCTTTAAATACTGTTAAGATTTGCTGTTAGATGTTCGACACCTTTAATGATTTTTAATTATTCTATAGAAGTATTTAGTTTGTTGAATTTTTAATAACTTGATGGTACTCTGCTCTTTTCAAAGACGTGTATCTGCAGTCAACATAACTGTGCCTATACCGGGAATATGCTCCAATTAGAGCTCTTGTATAGCCAAGCATAGGCTAATTTCTTACTAGAAGTAAGAAAATCTGCCCATAGTAACAATCTTTTCCTGGAAATTGAAAGCAGTAACTCCTCTACACTAATTGCTAAAACTGAGGTCAGTTCTTTACATAGGTTTAAGTGTATTATTGTGATTTTTCCACTAACTAATATATGAAAATGTGTTTTTAAAATCATCATGTCCTTTTGTCATTACTGCGTAAATATCTGTCATAAAAAATAGATTCCTTAGGCATCTCTTCTGGTCCAGAGCTCCTAGTCCAAGGCTTCAGAGCCAACAAAAAATTCAAATATGACACAGTATTTCTTAATTAAATATCTGTCTGTAGATTAGAGATTATCTGCTTTCTCTTTGTGGGACTGATAATTTTCTTTTGTGATAAGCACTATGTCTGGAGCTTATGCAGACAAACGGCATTTTTATGAAACAGCATTTATATGGTAGGAAAAGGGGACAGCTCATTTCAGACAACCCACATACTCAGAACATAGCAAATTTAGCTTGCTTAACTCATAATCAGAAAAAAATTTACAACACCTAATAGTAATTAAAGAGGTACAGAAATCTGATACAGTATATAAGTATACAGTATATAAGTCTAAACTCCAGAAAGGAGAGTGACAAAGTGTTTTTCACTCAGTTTGTGAGAAGTTTGTAACTGAATCGAGTATTTTCTTCTTGTTCCTGAAAAGTCCAAATACCAAATTAAAAATATAAACTTAGTATCTAAATTTAAATGTTTTCTCTGAATATGGTAACACACTTTTCTAAGAGCTTTTATTCTCCAATAATCCTTTCTATTACAATAAATTTTATTCCATACATAATGAAAACCCCAGAACACAACTACATTGTGAAGGGTAATCCTTAAACACAAGAAGATATCCAGTAGTACTTCACTGAAACCATTCTACATGTAAACAACTTGCATGAATTCATGGCGTGTAATTAAAGACCTGTAAAATATGTTATGGAGCTGTATTTAAAGATGCCATTTCACATTGCATTTAATCTCTTCTGAGTGTGGGCTGGAGCCAAAAGATGCCATCACCTGCACAACACTGTTCTTGCCATTGCAATAACCTAGAGCTAATGTGGGCAGAGTGAAAGCTAATTAATTACTCTCAATCTTCCATCACTTATGCAAATCATCATCATCATCATGCACCTACAAGGCTACCAAACTCTACACAACGCAGAGAGTAAGCCTGAGCTGCAAGAGCAGGAAGGGCATGGGTAACAGCCCACCATCACATGCAGTAAATAAAATATGAAAGTGAGTCCTAAGAGCATAAACATTGTTCTGTCTGTGGATATACGCTGTTTTCTTCCTAATCTCATATGCAGATGAAGGGCATTCAGTTCAAGGTAGATTCAATTTAGCTTTTAGGAAGCACTGAACTGTTGAATAAAGATACAGGAAATATATGAGAGAAATAAAATTCTATCAATATAAAAGCTGCCTCTTCAAAGTATCAAAAATCTTCCCCTTATCAAATGTAATGCCTTACCAATAACAAAAATCAAATTTATGCTATTGAGGACGTAACAACAAAACAAGTATTATTCAGTGGATCAGAAATTCTTCCCAAAGACTGCATTTAATAATTGTATTTATGGAAAGAACCTTACCTGAAACACACTGTATTCAGAATCGAACTCCTGAAAAAAGAGAAAATAGAAACTGAGGAATGGAAATGCCGAATGATAAAGAAAAACAACACATGAATTTATACTCTATGACCACATCATTCTGTACGAACATTTTCTCTCTGACACATATATCCAAATTTCCATTTTATTACATGATCTCAACTTACACACATTATGAAGCTAATCAATGTTTTGCACAATGAAAACAAAACTGCATTAAGTACATCTTTCTGATGCCTTTGCTTTCTTGCTTCTGCTGAATCATGCTAGACAAATCTTAGATTAACATTCAAGTATTATGAAGCTGGAAAGCAGTAGATTAAAATAAAATTAATTTGGAAGACGTATGCAAACCTCCTAAAAATTAACCAGATTATCACACCACGGGCTTTAGAATGCCTACTTAATAAAATCCATCTTTGCACACTGTTTTTAGCTGCCGCTGGTGATCAAAATGATACCACTCAAGAAGACAACAGAAAATTTCAGCACTTTTTCATGGTATTTTTATTACGAAAATGATGTATTCATTGTATTTGGACAGTAATACTACAACTGGAATAAATGTCAAATTAACAGCCTATTGCACTACCCAAAAAACAAAAGAAAAACTACCAGATTTTTACTATAAGTGAAAAAGCTGGAACTTACAACTACTTGAAAACTTCTGGTAAAATTGAGTAAATACTGACAGAAGAAAATGTAAGTTTATCACCAATTAATGTGTAATTATCATGTTCATATAATATTTAAACTACCCTTCAGGCCTTTGCTGCTCACTTCCAGGGACTGGCAATGAGTTTTTCCTAATGTATTACTTTACCTTTAGACATAGAAGGTAGGAGATAGATGTTACTTTCTCTAAACCAATATTAGTCTTTTGTAGTGTCAGATCATTTCTGCCTATAGAGGCAGTGAAAAACTTCTTGCATATCTGGCATTGTGTAAATCTATCACAGTTAAATCAACTATAGCAGATTGAATATGCAATCTTCAAGTAATTCAGACTATAAAGGGATTTCTGCAGGTCTCTAGTCCAAAGCCCTGCTCAAAGAAAGGTCAGATATGAGGTCAGTTGAGGTTGCTCAAACCCTTGTCCAACTGGATCTTGAAAACTTGCAAGGATGAAGGCTGAACAATGCCACTGGGCAATCTGTTCTACTGCTGACTACACTTAATGAGAAATGTTTTTCCTTGTATCAAGCCAAAGTCTCCTTCACTTCCTTGCATCACTGCAAGTGGTCCCTGGCTCCACTTTCTTGCTAACCTCCTTGTATGTATTAGAAAGCTGCAATTAGATCACACCAATGTCTTCTCCCAGCTCAGGCATGGCCCTGCATGCTGCTGGCTTGCTCTGCAGCCAAGACACAGAGCTGGCTTCTGTCCCACCAGGAGAACGGGAATGCCAAGCTCACTCCTTCTCTCTGTAGTATGATACGTGGTCTACTTCTTTCAATCTGAACATTTTTACTCAGTAAATTCTATGACAGCAGGGACCTGGAATACTGGTGAAGGACATCTTCCTTCTGTAGTGTACTGGAATTTCTGGCCTTTAAAGGATTGTATTTGGAGCCAAAAAGTTGTTCACTGGTGTTAGAACACATAACACATCTTACACATCGAGTATTCTATGGAACCAAACATTAATTCAGGGATTAATCTCAGATGACTGTGATGCACCTGGGCGGGACTAAGGCACTGAAACTTTGAATTTTAGTTGTATGATCAAATGAATGACAAATTCTTTTATGTACAGCAGTTGTTTTCTAAAAAAAAAAAATATTCAGCTTTCTAAGTAATAAAGGACACTGAGATATTTCAGCCTGCATTTCATTCACCTCCTTGTGTCTGAGCACATATGAAGATGGTTTTAAGAGCAGTAGGTGGTCTTCCATACCATATGTGCTACAGTAACTAATGAAGACAGGTTAGGAATATTACGTCAACACTAACACAAAAATACCTTGATATTGCAGATGTGTCTCTTACTTTAGGCACTGTTCATTAGTTCAAAAAATAATTTAAAAATCAAACAAGTTTGCTATGTAGGAGCACTTACATTACTATCAAATTCAGAAATTATGTCCCTCACGATTTTGGCAAAAAAGTAGAGTTGATCAATAATATTAACTAAAATCATTGCTCTCTCATAATTATAGGTGACAGTATGAATTGTTCATAAATGCTAACCCATTGTTTCAGTTCTTGACAAGAAGTAACTTTAGATTTTAAATAACCATCAGGCAGGTAACAGGACCCTCACATTAAAAAAAGGTATGGAATTAAAAAAATTACATTAAAATATAATATACTTTAACATAGGTGAATCCAGCAGTTGCTACTCATGCAAGTAATCCACTGGAACTAGATTTCAAACAAAGAGTTCTTTGAGAGGATTAACAAATAGTGTTGCCCTGTAAGCTTGTCTCTCAAAACAAAAGCTCAAATTCATTCTTCATTTACACATATAAAGCTCCCTTGAAATACAAAAGATTGTAAAAGCAATGAAGGAACCATTTAATGTAGATCCCTAAATCCACTGAGAGCACTTTAATATGAAAATGTAAAGTCAGTTTATTTGAATACCAAAAATACTTGGAATAATTAAGTTTTTTGATGCTTATAGCCTGGAAGAGGGAATATGCTACATACCTTATATTATAATAAGGCTTCACTCTGCAATTAATTTCAGGTAAGTATAATTTAATACACGTAGAATATTAAAATTATTATATTCTGAAACTCTTCGAATGATTAAGAGCAAAAACTCAGAAGAAAACCCCAAACCTTTACCCAGGAACAATGACTTCACTGTAAGTATCACTATTTTCATGCATAAACTTACAGTCTCTTGCACCAATAACTGATTTCAGTTGAAGATACTTTTTCAAATCAAGTTGAATGCCCATAAACATAACTGTGATGACTTTATTATGACCTTGCAAAAACAAGTATGCAAATAATAGCAGCTGAAAGTTCAACATGGGAGAAGAAAGGAGGAATGAACAAAAGCAAATCCTCATAGAAGACCATTAATCAAATCAAAAGAAGGACACCCACTATATGTGTACTAATTATATTAGGCATTTTTTTCTATTTTTAAACTAGAGCAGGCCTCATACATAGGTTCTGTTTATTGCCTTGAATCTGACATATGGAACACAAAGAGTAATCAGATTAGGTAACTAATAAGGATGATCAACAAAGACAGTCCTGGATTGTATTTCCTCTAGGTCATGCTATTACTATAAACACAGAAGACAAGGCCTGCTTGCTTACAATACAAAACAATTAAACTGAACATCAGTATTTTACATGTTTGTATGCCCAAATGCTAGTCACACAAAATACAGTTTTTATTTATCCTGAGATAAGAATGTCAGCACAGAAGTGAATTCCACCAATACCATTTATATTCCTAATTCTTAAATGAAGAAATGCACAAGATATTTTATAGAAAAAAAAATTCAGTCTTCCACAAGATGTAAGTCAGTAGCAGCTAATTATTCTTCTATCACAGTGTTATTTATTAAGAACTCTTCAGGAAAACTTAATTGATTTCAAAACATTTCAATTTTGTTGTTGTGCTCTTTAAGAATTCAAGACTTATAATGGCACAGTATTTGATACTCCTATGTAAGAAAATTTCTGATTCATGCCCAGTTAGCTAAAAGATCAACACAGTACCTTAAAAACCTCCTAGGGCTTACTGCATCTAGTGACAGGATTCAAAGAGAGTTCTGCACCAATTAAATAGCCTCTAAATGTATGTACATGTGACTATTGATTGGATCATCAGTAAATTTATTTTTATGACCTTTACATCATCTTTTGTCATGTTCTATCATTTGTGATAGAAACATATGCTGAATACTAAGCTATATGTACGAGGAGTGGTAAATCAAGACATAGATCAAGATACACTGGTCCAGAAAATTTCTTACTACATTTTTAAGTATGGTGGCAAAAATGTGCCTGCTCCTAAGGCTATTGTATAAAGCTGGTTTCAGCAGCCCACGGCCCTGGTACAGCGCTGCAGATGCAATGGGCAAGAGTGGTCATTTAGAAGATGAGCCATCAGCTGGGAAAAAAGTGCAGGCTTTCACACAGGAAAGGCCATCTCTTCCAGGCATGAAAACACTCTCCAATTAGGCATTGTTAGTTTCTTCCTTTACTTACCTGCTGTTACATTACATGTCTGAGAAGGGAGAAGGCCAGTTGCCTGAGCATGAAAAAGTTCTGATCTGTAAGAGTCACTGTTTAACTCAACCTGGGCACATCGTCAAAGGACACCGTATCCTGTGGCTTAGGTTATATCCTAACACATGCTGTTCAACGAAGTGAGTCCCTGAACAGTGACAGAGGCTACTGTTCCTACAAGATCCCTCTTTTCCCAGTTGCAGAGCTTGGGAAGCACATGCTTAGCAGAATATGGGACAAGAGGATAAGAACAGATGGCACAGTGATTACAGCCGTTGAGTATTCCCTCGTGCTGCACAGCAGCTCACTTAATCCAAACCTTCCCTAAGTGTTGTCATTTGTCTGTCTGCTTTCCTGGTGCCCAACATGACATATCTTGGGTTTGATTTGCAGAAGTGCTACCATTAAGAGTTTGACCACTAAATCTGCTAGAATTGCTATGTGCTTTTTAAGCATTATAAACCACACTTACTGGGTTAGGCACCAAATATAATACATACTTCATTTTAGATAATTTGCCAGCTTATATTAAAATACTACTAATGTAATTCACACAGATGGAAGACAGCACCATTTTCTGGTAGGTGGTTGAAGACAGAATTAAAGTTCAATCAAAATATTTAGGAACTACTGATTTCATTAACATGTCATTTAAAAAATAACAGAGATAGCAGGAAATCAAAGGCAATCTGCCTGAGAATGGTCCTCGATTCTTAATTAATGTGGACATAAAACAACTATAGATCACTTTTCTAATATTCACAACTACAGCAAATTAGCTGATACACTACTATTGGAATAAATTCGGAATAATGTAAAATAGGATTAGACTAGGCAAGCCAGGAGAATTAAGTAATGTATATCATTTACTTGAGTTCTAATTACTTCAGTGTTCAGCCTTGGATCTTAGTATCTTTCAAAGGTATTAGAAAAACAATGATTTTATTAAACGCAAAGTATATAAGCTACAATCCATAAACATGATTCAATTTTCAATTCTTATTACAATTCTGTTGTAATAAGTAAGTTCAAAATAGTTTGTAAGGTTTCAATAACATATAAAACATACTCTTGAGGCATGTTACTACTTCCTTTACTCCATGCCTGCAGTTTAGCGGGGTAAACAGGACAGGTTGGTACCTGAAAGCAGCAAGTGTTAGAAAGTAACAAGCTGAAAGTGCAACAACATGCATAAGGAAAACGCCTGCAAGGCTTTACAAATGAGAAGCAGAATAATAAAATAAATACAGCCTTACTTGGACAGATAACCAGAAAATACTAGGATTTCAAGTTGATTACAATAGAAAGGGTAAAATCTAAGTATCATGAACACAGTTGACTGACAAAGAGAAATGCCATTCCATGTTAAGTCTGACATGAATGTTAAAGTTATATTCGAATTAGATAATCAAAAAATGATTTGCTGAAGGGATTTTAGGTGTAACATTTTGTATATTGAATTGGTTTGAGTTTGGTTCTTGGAAGTTATTTAACCAATATTCTGGTTTCTCCAGCCTGCTGTACCATAATGAACAGGTGGTATAAATAACATTACATCTTCTCCTGACAGGGGCTGTGCTTTTTGTCTGGACTAACAGACAGGAATGATGGAAAAGAGCTGTGTAGCCATTACATTACACACCATGAATGCAATAGACTCCATGATCCTTCTGAAACAACATGCTGAATTTCCATTTATTTATCATCTCTCCAATTACTTTACTTTTTAAAAAAATTCTCTAAATTGTTACTCCTTACATGAAAAGTACTTCTATAGAGTAAAATCCATTTGGTTTCTGCAACCTTTACTTGAACATTGCTGTATGAAATCTATTCAAAGACTGAAACATCCTGCCATGCACTTTTAAATGTTATAAAGACTGATATTTCCCAATCTCAAGTACATATACTTTCAAATACTTTCAGAAGTCATTCATTCCTGCTTAAATAATCTGTTAATAAGGATTCCTCAAGAAGATTATATGAGGCAAGAACCAAACTAATCATATTTCAAGTTCACCTCTCTTCCATCTGAACTTTCTTACAGGTTTGAAATGCACTGCTGCTGAAGAGTACCTTTTTCACACAAAACCATGGATAGGAACACAGTTCTGAAACAAACATACCGAAGTTATAAAGTCCAGTCATTTGGAAGTTATAAAGTCCAGTCACATAACTCTGGCCTGAAAGTTTTTTCAAAACAGTGATGAAACTTGATCTTAAAATTCAGAGACTTCACGTAAGACTTCTAAGAGCTTATGGTTTGACCTAGTATAGACAATGTTCACAACCCTACCTTCCACTATTTCTCAAAGGGAATTACCTTAAAGGTTTTTCCTCTTTCATTCTTATAAAAGATGAAGCTTATAGGCTGGGGTGAACATTTCAAAAATTAAATGAAGTCACCAATTGTTTGTCTCAACTTTAAATAGAACTTGGAAAAACTCTCATATTGCTGGTATATAAAGTCCTTGTTCTCTAAGGAGAATGAGTACCTTATCTAAGAAAACAATTTAATTTACGTACTTAAATGTTTCACCACGTGTGGTCTATATTTTGAAGAAGGAAAACCAATTAGGATCTACATCAGAGAATCACAGAATGAGAAGGAATTGAAATGAACCTTAAAGACCACCTAGTTCCACCCCGCCCTTGCCAATGACAGGGACACTTCCCACCGGACCAGGCTGCTCAAGGCCTTATCCAACTACATCCTGTCATTGCTGTTTTGTTCATTTCCTCCAAAACATTTTTTCTCAGCCTCATACATCTTCTATTCCTTACTAGCACTACTGGAAACAGTCTAGCAGAAGTTTGGAGGTGACAAGTGTAACAATACCATTTTATACCTGAGCTCAAGCACAGTACAGAAATGCAGTTGTTTTTACATTTCCATGTTCAGATCATAGATTGAAAAATGTTTTACTAATTAAAAACTTTACAAATTAAGAGCAACAGAAGCATTATGATTTTTACAACTTTTATTTACTGTTATCTGTGCTATTTTAAGAGTTTCTTTCACAAATCAAGTGTTGTCCTTCCGTACGCAAAGATTACATATATTAAGACCCAATAATGTAAATACATATAAATAATAGAGCACTAACATGGAACTAATACTGAGTCCCATTTAGGGGTCAGGAATAGTGTTCTTGGAATACCTTCTCCACTAATAATGTTTCTGCTGATGGCTCCTTGTTGGTACCTTATAGTATAAAACATAAAAAAAGGATCTTTCAAATATCTATCCTAAACCAGTTTAAATAATTACTGTGCTTTATATTTACACTATTTGTGTGATCATGCAGCTTTCTTTAAAGTCTTATCCTTTGTGATGAAAAGAACTGCATTCGAGATTCTTAAAATATCTGTCTATAAGATGCTTTGAAAGACTTACAAATTTACTGTAAAGTGTTTAAGATGAAGTCTATTCAATTACTGTTTTTAAAATATGGCATAAAAAATGTTGACATGCATGTAAACATTAATCCAGAAAAAACTTTCTCAAATCCTTTGGTCTTACAGAAGGGTGAGAAAATATGTAGACATTGAAAAACACGTCCTACGTTTCCAGAGACTCTGCAGGTGGAAAAAGGGCAAGGAGAGAGATATGCAAACGCCTCTTGTCCCAAGACAGGGCTCGTAGGTAAGCTGACCTAACATGCATGTCTCTTAACCTTATGTGATTTAGTCCATACAGCAGCTATGATATCTGAGCATCAGTATAAAATCAAGAGGAACATCCCTAGCAGACCTGATTTTTAATCTGAGCTTTTTCTCCCTTTAACTCCGTAAAATCCTGAGTGAGTTGAAGTTCTCGTTGTGAGGATCCTGCCCCCCACGGCAGTCACAGCAGCACTCGGGCAGCACCTACCCGCGGCACCGCTCCCCTCTCGCAGCTTCGGGGCCGGGGCGGGAGCGGCTCCCGCGGGGCGTGTCTGAGGAGGAGCCACAGCGCCCGCCCGCCGCCTCCAGGCTCTGGAGCGAAGGGGGGAGCGGTGAGGCCGCGCTGCCCCGCCTCCTGCTGCGGGAGCACGGCGCGGCCCAGCGCTCCCCGCCTCGCTGACGGGGGCCGCGCCCGGCCCCTCGGCGGCTGCAGTGGGCACGGAGGGGTCCCGTGGTGCTGAGGCAGCCGGGACGCGGCCGCTCCGCTGCCGCCCCTCACCG
>VYZT01031491.1:130309-141006 GCA_013400735.1 Pomatostomus ruficeps
GAGCCGCCGGGCCCCGCCTCGGCCGGCTGGGGCGGAGCGCCGGGGCCGCGGGGGAGGCGGCTTTGGGCGGCCTCCGGGAGCCCTGCTGCCGGTCCCGGGCAGCTGCCGTGTGATCCCGGGCACGGAGTCTGCGGCCCCGCTTTCGGCCGAGCCTCTCCCTGCCAACGACTCTCGTGGGCTTATTACATTGGTGACTGAAACCAGACTTCCAATAACCCCACTGTTCTTAACTCTTGTCATTTTCTGTGCTATTATCAAGAGCCATTTGGAGTTAGAATAAATGCCTAAACAACAATAACATAGTCCATTAATCCGCATTTGGGTAAAATGTCCTTTAGAGCCATGGAGACCTGGTTGAGAAAAGTACAGATTGCTGTGAACAACACTTTTCGGTCTTACAGGTTCCATCAGTTCCTTTAGTTCATTAATTTTTTGCAGGGAAATTACCAGACCGAGATACTCAGAGATTTAGAAGTTGGAATACGATTGCTCCTAGTTTATATGTACTATAAAATGGTGATGGTAACCATCAACCAAAGTAAAAGGAATAAAAAATCCTTAGGAATGCTTGGAGCAGTAACTGCATTTGTGGTGTGAAAATCTTTGAGGGATGAACAAGATAGGTAAAATCCCATTGTTGGCATTTAAAGAGATCATTCTGGTTTTACTCCTTTTGTCTCACCTGAACTACCAATTTGTCCAAGATGCATGAAATTAATACCCAGGCTAGCAAGAGCGGTGTAAAAATGGATAAGCAGAAGTGGCAGTCCAGGACTATAATTTATTCAAATATGGCAGTAATTGGCTTGAACTAAAGTAGTAGTTATAGACAGCTTAGTTTTGGTTGTCCTGTGAACAGTGCACAGGTCTATTGGGTTTGCATGGCAATGCTTTGGGTGAGAGCCCATATGAGTGGCTTCTGTGAAAAGCTGATAGAAGGTTCCCCTATGTCCAATATAGCTGCTGGCACCTCTGGGATAACAATTTAAAAGGGGAGAAAAAACCGGCACAACTGCAGCTCAAGACAGGACTGAGAATATGTAAAACAACTATGAAGGCACCAAGGTCAGTAAAAAAGGGGGAGCAGTGCTGCAGGCACCAGAGCAGAGATCCTGCAGCCTGTGGTGAAGACCATGGTGAGGTAGCTGTGCCTCTGAAGCCCATGGGGGAGCAGAGGAGTCTTGAAGGAAGCAGGTGGCTGCTCAAAGGAAGCTGTGACCCCATGGAAAGCCTGTGTTGAAGCAGACTTCTGGCAGGACCTGTGGATCCATGAAGAGAGGAGCCTGCACTGGATCATGTTCACTGACAGGACTTGTGACCCCATGGGAGAACCACACTGGTGCAGCCTGTTCCTGAAGGACTGCATCCCATGGAAGAGAGACCCACACCGGGGTAGTTTGTAAAGCACAGTAGCCTCTGGGAATGACTCACGTTGGAGAAGTTCATGGAGGATGGTCTTCCATGGGAGAGACCCTACACTCAAGCAAGGTAAGGACTCCTGTCCCTTAGGAAGAAGGGGGACCAGTGACAATATGTGATGAACTAACCACAGCCCACTTTCCCCATTCCCTTGTGCTGCTGGAGTGGAGGAGGTAGAGAAAATTGGGAGTGAAATTGAGTTTAGGAAGAAGGGAGGGGTGGGAGGAAGGTGTTTTAAAATTTAGCTTTTATTCTTTATAACCCCACTTTGATTTGCTTGTTAATAAAATAAACTGATTTCCCCAAGCTGAGTCTGTTTTGCTTTGAAGGTGAATGATGAGTGATCTCTCCCTGTCCTTATCTTGACCCATGAGCCATTCCTTATATTTTCTCTCCCCTGCCCAGCTAAGATGGGAGTGGTTGCAGCTTTGGTAGATACCTGGCATCTAGCCAGGGTTGATCCACCACAACAGGGAAACAGTGATCTGAGTGAAATCTGTCTTGGAACCCATGCCATCCCCAGTTAAGAAGGGTGGAAAGGAAATAGGACAATAGTTTCTGTCCCTTCTCTGTTTTATGTGTTTTATGTTCAGACATAGCACAATGAGCAGAATGTGCTCTTTACAGAAATTGTGAACACTGTTTAAAATCCCCATATTTATTAAAAATATTAACTTGAATTTCCTCCACTTTTATGTATGTTTATGAAATGATCTGTTTTTAAATGCTTGCTGTTACTATGTAATTACCCAGCTTGTCTGGGCTGCAAATTTTTTATGGAACATAATGTGAATGGCACTTTCATTTGGTAGAGGTGCATTTTGAGGTCAGTGCAATAGTTCCAAAATTGTTAGATTAAACTGCCAAACTGGTATTAGTTGGTTTACTAGAGACAAATAATGCCAGAATACTTTTAAAAGACAGCTTTCTTTTGTGAACAGGTCACTATATTAGTTAAACATACCATTTATATGCACAGAAAAACAGATGAGACCACTAGCATCTAAATTTTATTGATTCCAACACTGCCATCTTAAAAAAACCTCATAACTAAAGTGCTGCATGTACTTTTTATTTTGTGAACACCTATTTTGAGCATTACTATCTTAATGACTGCTTCCAGACTGCAAAAGAAATTAATTGTCTAAGGATGATGAGAATGTTTGGTTATAACAGGGTTTTTAATGATTACCATTTTGAGATAAAGAATCAAAATTAAATACCATGAAGCCATGATTGCGGATGAAGGTTTCAAAGTACTCTGTCAACCTGGAAGCATCCACGTGAGTGAATTAGTCATGGATATCATGCCCTGGCTCTATCCATGCCCTGGCTCACCTGAGCATGTTCGGCTTGCTTTATATGTGAGATAAGATTGACATTCCTCTGAGGAAAGCTGATGACTTTTCAGAAGAAAAAACTGAAATGAGGCTGTGTGACTGGAAACCAATGAGAATAAATTGTGGGTCATGTGAGCTGCCAGTATTTAGTCTCTGGCCATGGGAGGATTCCTCCAAAAACAAGAAAAACTAAGCATTTCAAATAGCTCTTTTGAGAGAGAGGTCTAAAATGAATACTTTTAAAATTAAAAGATTGCTGTATATTTAATCACTAATACATATATTACTGGACTTCAGCCATACTTTTATAGCACAAAGATTCTCCCTGTAATAGAAAAGGTCACAGTCTTCCAAAGTCAGATGGGTAGATACTGCTGTGTAGCTTCTCAGCAAAAGGAAGGGGAAGATGGTTCTGCAGCAATTTTTGTTTGTTACGCTGCTGGGAGAGGTATTGTTTGTACTTAGTGATCAAGCTGAACTAATGCTGTCCTGTGTTAGCAATTAGATCAAGATCCACCTCCAGCTTTTTTACAAGGAGATTTTACAGCATTGCAAATGACAGGAAAATTAATTTTTCTTCTTTCCAACTACCCCCTGCAAGGGGATATTGTTTTCTGTTTGGTTGCAGGTAAGAGGAGTGATTTTCAGTTTCTACATCATATATGAAGCCAGAAAAAATTTTTCTGGTATTGGCACACAGATCATCCTATGCATATCATGTTTGAAGTCTTTTCCCCTGATAATACTGCTTTTCACTTCCTGTGTGAAGGAATAATCTGAGCTTTCTAATATGGGGACTCTCATTTATATTGATTATCAAAATCACCAAATTTTAACCTTTTAACCAGTCTAGTATTTTTTCCAAGTGTTAATCTCTGTGGCTGGCCACATTCCACTTCTCTAACTTACTAAAATCCTGCAATACAACACAGAGGGTCCCTGTGGCTATCTTTGTGTGCTTTGTAGAGCCCTGTATGTCAGTCCCCCTCCAGTGTAGCTGCTTGAAAGCTAAATGGCCAGGAATTATATTCAGGTCCTTCTGGAACAGGCTGCTCCAGTGTGGACCACCCCTGGGGTCACAAGTCCTGCTGTGAACCTGTTCCAGCGTGGGCTCTTCTCTCCATGAGGCCATAGGTCCTGCCAGGAGCTTGCTCCAGCACAGGTTTCCCATGAGATCACAGCGTCCTTTGAGCACAGCCACCTTCTCTGGTGTGGGGTCCTCCACTAGGTTGCAGGTGGATTTCTGCTCCCCTGGTGACTTCCATGCGCTGCTGGGGCACAGCTGCCTCATCATGGTCTTCACCATGGGCTGCAAGGGAATCTGTGCTATAGCACCTAGACCACCTGCTCCCCCTCCTTTTGCACTGACCTTGGTGTCTGCAGAGTAGTTTCTCTCACATTTTCTCTCTCCTATCTCTGGACACATTTACTTCTGTGCAATTGCTTGGGGTTTTGGGGTTTTTTTGTTTCTTAAGTATGTTATCACAGAAGTGTTACTACCATCCCTGACTGGCCAGTGGTGGGTCAGTTCTGGAGCCAGCTGGCATTGGCTCGGTTGGATGTGGGGGAAGCTTCAGCAGCTCCTCACAGAAGCCACCCTTGTAGTCCCCTGCTACCAGAACCTTTCCAGGCAAGCCCAATACTGTTGGTTAATTTTTGCTCTGTTTCCTTGAGGGTCTGCTGCTGGCCTCCTGGCCTTTAAAGACCCCTGCTCTTTTTAGTTTCCTTGAAGTCATGTGAGCAGTATTCCTTTTATATGTGTATGTCTGGTTCAGATTTGCTGTATTTGATCTGGTGACGTGGCCTTCCTGGGTGCTAATATATATGATACCAGCTTCAACTGCAAATGCTGATGTTTATCCCCAAAAAAGTATTATATGCATTTGACTGATGCCAACAGTAACAGGAAAAAGTCCAGCAAATGCCTTTCTGTAGGATTGAAGAAGATATAAAAGAGCAAGTACAGAAGTAACAAAGCTGATTGGATGCTGGCCTAGAATGCAACCACCTGCTGCTGGGCAGTTGCCACTACTGATTCATGAGAATGTGAAAAAAGAACTCACTACTCCCATTTCACACAAAGATAAATTTCTGTCTAGTGCATAGGTGTGCAGTGTACCACATACCCGATTTTACTAAAGCCATTCTCTATCTGGAAGTTTGGCTGAGTTAAGTCTGAGCCAAAAGGTCAGTGGCAATTTGACTCTGGAAACGTTTTCTGCATCAAAGATTTTTGTTCTCGGAGTGGGTGCAACTTTGTTTGCTAGTCCTTTGTACATATGCCTTTCTATGCATGAAGTGAGCCACTAGTGAGCTGTGAGTTAATCATAGTCACTTAAACTGTTGTATGTTAGGTCTGGAAAGAATTCAACCAACTGGGCAACAAGTGAGTGTCCTCTGTATGTAGCTGCATGACACAATTGGCCTGCAAGTAAAATTACTCTGACTTGGAATTGTATTTATCATTGGGCTGACAGGAGCCTGGAGAGCTTGTTTGGTTTCTCAGGAGTTTTCTCACATAGGCTGTGGTGCATGAAATAACTCTCTTGCACTCAAATGGATTACATTGGCTGTTGCTGGGGGCGCACAGTCACAGCTTGGGAACATGCTGGCCCTTCCCCACAAGCATAAGAGCAAGATGTCTTTCATACTCTGGCATTGGTATCTGCAAGGTGTTAAGGAGTGGTTTTCAGCTCTGGATAAATTCTTTCAGTATGTCATTTTATTCAAACATATATCTGATACCCTGTTTGAAGACTAGAAGTGTTAGCTATCACAAGATAGCTTTTCTGTGGCTTATGGGAAATCAGTGGTTGTTTTTAGTACCATTAGTTGTGCTTAAATCTCAATGTTCAGGAATTACTTTTGGCAAACTTGTGTGTAGAGTGTGGAAAAAGAATTCTTTTGAATGTGCTTTGTTTCTTTCCCAGAGCTCAGGGTTAAGACACTGTAGTTTGCTGAGCTATCTACTCCTTTCACTCACTCTCTCAAAACGAGAAAAATTAATTTTGTGGGAAGTTCAACAAAATTAATTTGGGGAATTACACCTGAGATGTACCTGATTTGTAGGAGAAGAACAAATTGTAATTCCTCTGTTTAACGTTGACAGAAAAAAAATCAGAATTTAGTAATAGCAGAATCCTGGGAGAGATTGTCTAGGTGGAAAATAAATTTCACCATGCAAAATGTTACAAGTAGTGTTTGATTGTGTGATATTATGAAAGGTGGAAGTTGTCTGGTTTTAGTGCAATACAGTCTTGTCTGAAATTTTTACCAAAAGTTTTGTAGTCTAGTGGTTAGTCCTTTCCATTACCTTAGCTTAAAATGCTTAATTGATCATAATAGTCAAATGTTATCCAACTGTAATGAATCCCTTCTTTTTTATTGAGTCAGTGCTGTATTTTAAAATTAAAAGATTGCTGTATGTAATGGAATTGTAATGGAACAATTACAGGTATGTGACATAACTAAATAAATCACCAAGGTTTATTAAAGAAAAGTCATGTGCTTGTCTTGTATAACTCTGCACATTCATTGTATTAGAGGTGACCTGATCTTAGCTAGGATGTTTTGAGAGACTATTCTCATCCTTTGCAAATGGGCAGGAAATTTAGAGGTCCTGCTTTATTAATAGCTGGAGTATTGTGATGATATCACAGTCACATCAGTAATTTGAACTTTGCTTTCATTTATTTGAACCAAGAACAAAAAATTCAGGAATCAGAAATAAAGGTCTATTCCTCTTCTGTCTATTATTTATTCTTAATTTGAAAACTGGTTGTCCCTGAGATAGGCTAAAATAAAAACTCTTACTATAGTTATTTATAGAGGAAAATATCAGGGAGCTCTACTGAATAGAATGAATAAATTATTATTTATCTTTATTCATAAAAGACATGGGTCTGTATAATTGCTTTTTAAAAAATACTGGTTTTGTGACAACTATAACTGTGTACTGGATTTTAGTCATGTTTCAATTAACTTTTCAATACCTTGTCAAGATTAAATTTTGCTTAGAGATTTAAATCTGCTTTGCATTTTTACCTTTAATTTAATACAGGGGTTTTTTTCTGCTGAGAAGGACACTTTAAACTGATACTGAATACTGGCTCTGAACGCATACATGTCTTTAATGTTTTTCATCTTTATACACTCCTCCAGAATAAATGATTGGTATGCCTAAAATGCTTTGCATTTTCCAAATGTTTTTATAGCTTTTCTCTGTCAGTCTCTTAATATTTAAACTCTGAGTATGAGACACATGAATTAGCTTCTTACAAAATATGTACAGAAGAGAGTAGAACAGGACCCATCAACACTTAATATACCTTTCATTTTAAAAACCTAGATGTTATAGTCTGACTTTGTCTCCCATGACTGTAAGTCTCCCAGGAGAGTATTCTGTGCACCAAACAATCATACTTATTTCTTGAATTAGGAATGCTAATACTCAGGCCTTATCTCTCATCATGAATGCACATTCTTATGATAAAACCAGAAATAGAATCTAAAAATAGATCCTAAAATTCTGTGGTATCTTAAAATTTCTTAGGCGACTCTGAGGAGAAATATCCTGTATCCCTTAGTAGCTAACTCATTTAGATGCAGGCTACTGCTTCTGTCATTTACTCATCTCTCTTGAGACACAAGATTACAGAAGAAAGATCTAGTTTGCAGCTCAATACAATTAACAAGGATTTGAAAACGAATATTGATGTTGTGACACATCTACCTGCAGATTGCCTCAGCTGGAAATGTCTTGCTCACCCTTGAACAAGAGTTGGCATCATGAAAGTTGACATGCAAAAAAGGTTCATTCAAATGAGTCAGATGCCTTTGGTATTAGGAGAATTGAGAACAACAGAGCATAGAGCAGGTTTGGTTTGTGTTCTTTGAATGAACCTAAACGGGACTACAGATCAGGCCATGCCAGGGGAAGGCACATATTTGTGGCAGAAGGGCACAAAGAGAAAAGTCCCTCTTTATGTGCTATTTTCAGCAAGGACTCTGACATCTGAAGTTGAGTTCACATATTTGCTTGTAGAACCCATTTCTTGCTGACAGTAGAAAATTAAGAGATGTCATGCAAATGAAATTGCATTAAGAGTAGAGTTTTGTTCTGAGGCATGGATTCAATATCCAGGAAAGTAATTTGTAGTAACAGCTTCAGGTTTCATTCTGTGGCCAGCCAAGATAACAATATGCATCAATAGTAAATATTGCAATCATAAAGAAGTATTCTGCTGTTTCTTTCTTATCATACATGATATCTCACCATGGTTATCATGGTCTAGCTGAAAAAGGACCATCCAGCAGTTGATAACAGAAATTAGGCGGCAATAATGTTCAGGTCCTAAGACATCAACTTTCCTTCATAGGACTTTATGTCTGTCGCGTGCTATTTACACATGGACTGAACCCAATCTTTGTAATCACACCCACAACTCCTTCAGTGTACAGGATGAAGGGGATGCTTTTCATGCGAGATTATTACCTCTCTATTTATCTGTAGTGTTTCATATGAGGCACTAGTTCTTGTTTGATGCAGATGCTCTGTATGCTGTGCTGAATATAGATGGGTGTTCATAACACTAGAAGAAATCAATGCAGCTCTAAAAAACCGAACAGTGGGCTATGAAAAAGGCTGGCATGTTATTTCCATTTAAAGATAGGTTGCAAAAAATTGCAAAGGATCCACTGATAACTAGATGTTGAGCTTAAGAATACTTGGGGTTGACTATTTTTCTTTCTTTTCAAGTTTAGAGCAGCTAGACTAACACACTTACTTGCAGTGGATCCTAAATATCAAAGTAGAAAACCTGGTAATAATACTAAGTTAGCAGTCATATCTGTAAATCTTAATATAAATGGGTTTGGTCATACATATACATATATTTAAATGCAGTGGAGAGAGAATACAGATCTCCTGGTACTCAGGCTATTGTATTAATTACAAAGCCCTTCCAGCATCATAATTTGTTATATACCTGTAAGCTCGCACAAGAAAAAATTATGTAGGTGCCCTACAAATCTACTTTCTTCCTTTTAGGAGTCTTAGTCTGTTTTATTATTAGTTTCTCATTTTTAGAGCAAAAATGTGGAGAAAAGATCTATTTTGAGTATGAGTGGAGTTTTATGAGGAGTGACTGTTTTATAAAGCCTTTATAAAGGCTTGTGCACAGTGGATTATACTAGGAAGTTATATCATGTAGCAGTTTATGGCCCCTATTTTCTTTTACAATTGGAAGCACTTGAAAAGAACTATTTGCTGTCCTAAAAGCAGACTTACTTCGCTTCACTTGGCAGACTGACTGAAGTGCAGTGTGATTCTATTCCAGTTCTTAACTGATCTGTTCCAGTGCTTAGTCAAATCTGGTAGTATGAAGTCATACAATGAAATTAATTAATTCAAGGTCTGCATTCCACTGCTGGATTAATAGTATTATGTTACTTTTTAATTTCTCAGCATTATGAGAGTTAATACTGTTACTTTATTTAACATTTAAATATTTTATTTCTTTCAGTTCCTCTGAAAATTTGTATTATTTCTAGTAAATTATGTAATATTTGATAAATCTGCAGTATTGCATGTTGATGCTATGTAGTGACTTCTGGTTAAGATGTTTCATGATTCCTTTTGACAGCTAAGCTTTTTGAGGGCTTTTGCAAAGTCAGTACTGGGCACTGTATTTTGAAAACCTTGTCAACTACTGTGTAAAAGGAGGTCATCTTGACCTGACAATTTTCAATCTAATAATTATCATCAGCCAGCCAACATTTTTATTCATTCCCCAAACAATATTAACAATGTTTTAGGGCTGATCATCCTATGCTATCCTAGTTGTAAAGAAAGGGGATATAGAAGTTAACACTGTGTGCAAAGGTGTTACTTCACACTGGTTTTGATCATATCATGAAATGGAGCCTGAGATAGCTGTCACGTGAGTAGAATTTAAAATAAATTGCATTCTATATTTAGTCATTATTCTACAGTTGAATTTGATTTTAAGAGTTCAGAATCAGATTTTTGTCATAACTCTGTTGATAGGAAATACATTGGGTTTTAAGTACCACCCCTTTTTGTGCTGCATTTAAACCTGTTGAGGTTGTCATATGTTATGTCAAGTGCTGGTCTTGATACAAGTTCTTCAAATCACCTAGATGAATAACTTCAGTACACACATAATTTTACCTAAAATGCACACTGGAGAAAGCTTTTAGATCCAAGTTGTGTGTATGTTGATTAGATCCATGTTGTGTAAACAGTGTCATTGCTGAAAGAAACTGAGTGCTCCGCTGAGGTGCATCAGAATGCATTCTGGTGTCAGTTAGCTGGCAGTCAGGAACACAGTAGTTTTTTCATTATCTGTAGACTAAAAAGAACTGTTTTAGTGGACTGTTCCCATGTGCTAACACAGATTTTAGGGCCAAAGCTCATGATAGACATTTTAAGAAAGAATATAAATGTTAGCAGCTAACTTCTGAGACTAATATTAAACATTATTTTACTACAGCAACTTCAAATGAAACTAAATGTAGAAGTTCATTTGCATTTATTTGGGGAAAAATATATGCTGTGATGGAAGTTCTTAGACTGAGATTTTTGCCATTGAAATCAGAAACCCTTCTCTCACTTTCAAAAGAGAGGATCTGAACTCTGGATTACCCTAAAATGAGAGCTTATGGTAAAAACATCATAGCTAAGGAAAGCACGATGCAGCTCTCAGTAATTGTGTTCCCTCTGCAGTTTCAGCTGATATTGTTTATTGTTTGCATCGCTTCCAAATGTCCAGAAATTATTGCTTTCTATACTAGTTATGGATTAATTTGATTTCAATAATGTTTATATCTTATTCATCTCTTTGCCAGACCTAAGTTGGGAAATCATTACCTGAAGACATTTCTAAATCAAATTTCTGTGAATAAATGTATTGTGGC
>VYZT01031491.1:146408-158535 GCA_013400735.1 Pomatostomus ruficeps
TCCGGGGAGCGCACCGAAATACATCAAGGACAGTCAGCGCTTCCTCCCCGCCCCCCCCTCCGCCCCCCCCCGCCCGGGCTTCGCCGTGGGTAGAAGCAGCCTGGAAATGGCTTATAGCTGTCGGATTTAATCAGCCGTGCTGTGCGTCCCCCACTGCCGCCGGTGTGCGGTGCCGAAACTTGTGCGGGCGCCTGTGCCCGGCGCGGCAGCCCGAGGGTCGCCGCTCGGTCCCCGGCCGCCCCTGAATGTCAAAGGGCCGGCGGGAGGAGAAGCAGTAATCGCGTGTGTGCCCCGTAGCACTTGGGCTGCGGAGGAGGTTAATCTGTAGCAGGTAGACCTCTGTCTGGTGTTTAAAAGGCGACGATTACATGGGGAATTAGTGGCCTGCCTGTAACTCACGCAACTTTTAGGGTAATCTTAAAAGAACAGCGTTTCTTGAGAAGTTGAGGCTTCTTTTGTAAGCTCAGCAGTTCACTTGGCAGGGAATGTGATCAGGTGCTGAGTCCATTAAAGAATTAATTACAAACTGATGTTGCAGAAGAAATGTGCTGGTAAAATTTCTTGTATATATTTCCTCTCCAAGGATGCTTTCATAAGCCTGGTGGTGTTGTGAGATCAATGAGAGAATTTGAGGAGTATGAAGGGCAGATGTGAGCCTGAGTCATCAATCTTTTCCCTTCCAGTAGGTGTCATTGCAGATGGATTTTAAATTCTGATTTCCTTTGATCTTCCTGTTGGGGTAAGAGCTAGCAGTAGATACTTTTGTAGGTCTTTTGTAGGTTTTACAGCACAAAATTTGTTTTTATGATGCTTAGGGCTCCAAGGCGTACCTTCTGTATGTGTTACTCATGATTAACAGGTATTGCCTGCAGAGAGCAGAATAGACGCTGTGTCTTTAACTTAAGCTTTTAGACACACTAGAAAACTTGATCATAATGGCCACTTTTCCCCCTTTGTTTAAATCTTCTTCTTGAAGAAATTTAAATAGTTTTGAAGTATGGCTGTGAGTGTTCCTTAGAAGGGTGTCACTTCCATAGTATATTTCTCCTTGGTGCTAAATATGTGAAGAAAACCTAGTCAATGTACCATTGTAGACCGTTGTACTAGGGCTGTTGAATCAGGAGTTTGAATCACTGTTATTTGCATCACTTAATGTTTTAACATTCTCACGTTAATCCAGAAAAAACTGTTTTCTTAAGAACGGCTAGGCATCCATGATGTCAGGTGCTGTGGGAAATCCAGATTCGCAACTTGCTATTGTGCTAAGGAAGCGGTGGCTCATTGCTCCTTCTAAGGTCGCGGTAGTGTAATATTACACATTTAATACCATGTATTCAGGAGTGCTTCCGAATGACACTGTTTGTTTCAGTAGCACTTCTTGTATAGCGTAAGAATTACATGGGTTTGAGCTACAACTGGGCAAGTTTTTTGTTTGCGTGTGGTTAACAGTTTCTTGCTCAGTCTCTCTCAGTTTTGGTACAGTGTGCTACATTTGGCCAAAATGTGACAGAATTATTTAGAATAGTACTAAACAAGAAAAAAAAAATTCTGCTGTAAGCCAGCTAACCGGAGAGAAAGAGTATGTCTGGTTCGTGTATGTACTTTGATTGGAATGGTACCATGGCCCAGCATAGCGGAGTTTCTCCTGCTCTGGATTGTATTGACGTGAGAATATAATTGTAAGTATGTTAAAGCATTACAGGTTTATGCAGTTAGAATTTTGCATGCTTCTTAAATGCAAAAGCTATACAAAAATATTAGTATGCTTAAAGAAGAATGCTTGATTTAAAAGCAGTGTGGCTATTTCTAATAGTAAGATTAGACTTGCAGTGATCAGTCTTTCACTTACTACTCTTTCTAAAATGTAATGTGGTACAATTTAAATGCCATCTCACACTTTTCCTGACTAAACATGGTTACCTAAACATGTTAGTTCTCAATATATAAGGGAGTCATAGGAAGGTCAAATATTAAAACAAAAACCAAAAAGCAGGTGTTTGAGTGGGATTATATAATATAGTAATCAGTGTTACTAAATTTTCTCTCTGAAGATAAACTCAACTGATGTATTGCAAAAGAATTAATATACTTTGTGCTCTAAGTCTCAGCAAGTACTGTCTGAACGCTGAGATATTTGGGATTTTTTAGTGAAAGCAATGGGAGGATTAAGTGTCTTTTTACAAGTATGGGATCTCATATGTGAAAACAGTTCTGAAGTCTAAAAATCTTATGTATTTAAAGAATCAAACTTTCATGAGCCCAGCTCCATAACTATGAGGACCAAGCATAAATATTGCTCACTACATGGTGATATTATTAGTACTCTTCATTATGAGAACTTTTATATTGTTGGCATTCTTTGGACGACATTGTAATTGTAAACATCAATCAGGAGAGAGGAACTGCAGTTCTTAAGTAAGAAACCATTTTTTTAGTAGTTGAAAACCGTATTGGGGTAATGGACAGTCATAGGACATTTTCCATTGGAAATGTCTAACACTAGCAGCTAGTTTTTGTTCTGCTTTGAAAATTTACCTCGTTTTGTTAAATGAAACCCTGTAAACCTCCTGTAAGATTTTTTATGTGATTAGATGTTTTAATGTAATTTATTTTCAGTATAAATGTCTGATCTTGATTTTAATCCCAGTGTCCACATCCCAAACCCCTCAGCCTCAGTTAATGGTATAGTGAAAGTAGGAGAGCTCCCTTTCAGTGTTTTGTCCCTCAGATTTATTGAAAACTCTTTTGGACTAGAAGAGGATATTTAGGATAATTTAGAACATCTTTTATTAGTCTGTTTTGTTGGGGTTTTTTTTTGTTTTTTTTTTTTTTTTTTTTTTTTTTTTTTTTTTTTTTTTTTTTTTTTTTTTTTTTTTTTTTTTTTTTTTTTTTTTTTTTTATTTTTTTTTTANTGTTTTTTTTTTTTTTTTTTTTTTTTTTTTTTTTTTTTTTTTTGTTTTTGTTTTTTTTTTTTTTTTTGTTTTTTTTTTTTTTTTAATTGAACAATCTCAGTTCTAATCCATTTTTAGAAGGACTTTTTGCTTTCTGGTGAGCTTTTGCTTTTTATGTTTGTTTTTATCTCTTCTGAAAATTACTTTCCAGAAATCAACTCACTATTCTGGAGGATACAGTTATATGTTTTCAATCTTACTTGTCTCCCATTTGTTACGAATTTGCATATTTTTATTGTTGAGCTCCAGGATGTGTGCAAACAGTACTGGAAAGTGTCACTTAGATGCAGAAATGCTTTGGAAATTTGCATCTTTTGGGAGTACTGATAACTGAATTTTTTGCATTTTCAGAAGTAAATAAGGAGAAAAACCTTGTACATGAATCCTCAGGTGACTTGCTTTGATCTGTTGCCAGCAGCATAACATGGCTGTCTGATGTGTTTGCGGAAGACAAGTTCCGCTGTCCAGCCTTGGCTGTGTATGTGTAGGAGATACTAATACTGAATGAAAATGTGAGTTATTCCTACAAAGCTACTGGTTTCAAGTGTGTGTTCTCTAGGATTTCATGAACCACCAAACTAGCTTGTGATGTGTAGAATGGTTTGCTTTCTGGTAGATGACAAAGAAACAGTATCTTGATGTGTTCAGGTTGGATCCTAACTTTGTTCTCTCCATAATTTTCTTGGATTAGAGGATCATAGGTTATTTAATGTAGGTTATTTAATGTTCTTCAGAGAGACCTTTCAGGGTTCGTATTTGAACCTGATCTGTGTCAAGATCTCAGAAGATGCCCCCTCAGAGTATTAACTTGTCATACTGTAAAACTCATGCTCATGTTGAGGCTCCTAATTTGTCTGGGCTAGCTAAAGCATATTTATGGTTTGGTTTTTGGTTTTTTTTTATGTAAGGTGAGAAAATGGGAAACCCCGAACTTATTCACCTTTTCAAATGGCTGTCTGCTGGCAAAAGCCTTTGATGTCACTAGGACAATTCTCTATGCTGATGTGCTCCAAGGAGACTGCTGACATGCTCCAAGGTGACTTGTAGAATAATTGTTCCTTTTGATGCATTTTTTTGCTTCTTTCTTTCTTTCTTTTTTGTTTTTCCTTAATGCTAGCCCTGTGACCATCTGTTTTTTTGTGGGCTTCAAAGTACTGGAATTTTACTGGGAATTAACTTTTCATCTGACATTGATGATGCTATTGAAAAATAAAATCAAAACGTAAGGTTAAACCCATGCATCTTTCTGAGATTTTTAGTAGACTCTGCAAAAGTGCATATTCTACTTTCCGTGATGTCTGTTCTTGATTTCAGACTTTAGCACGTATTTGTAATTCTCCTTTTGCACCATTATCTTTATGCTGACACAAAACAACTGCACAACTGTGCTGGTCACAGAAAGAAGAATTCTATTTCTCTGTCAGAAGGAGACAAATGAGGAAGAGTTGTTACCTCTGTCCAACTTTTTTAATATGCATTATGTGGGCTAGCTGGCAAATTATAGTGCTTTTGTATATTCTTCATAGAATTTTATCACTGTGACTACTTGATAAAGATGTTTGTGGTACATTTTGCTTTTGTTGCTTAAGATAGTAGCTGGCACATTTTATGCTAATAACTCTTGAATCTTTGCTGATAATGGCATTTATAGGTCTGCTGTTGAGCAACCATAGGCTATGTCTAATAAGTTCATTTCCCTTCTTGTCTGAAGTCTGTATATTTTTCCGTGTCTTGGAATAAGTTGGGGGAAAGAAATCATGCATCATCTGCTCTAGGACTCATGCAGAGTTCTGCTTTTAGGGCAAACATAACTTAAAATATTATTTAGAAAACACTGAAATTCTTACTATTAGGAGTTCTAGTACCAGAAGCTAACCAATACCCTGCTACAAAGACGGAGGAGAAAGAAATGGTTCTACTTTCAGTTTGGTTAAAATGTGGTTCTTTCCCCCTTTGTGCCCCTCTGTACCCAAGACTGTAGAGCAGTATATTGAATGTTTACAGGGAGCAGAGGTATATGCAAGAAAGGTAGAAAGAATGGCAGAGTATTTGTCTGTATTGTCACGGAGATAGGGTTTGGCTGTTTCCAATAAAATAATTCGCTTGTCTAAATCATGGCTTTTCTTAAGACAATTTTTCTTGTTGCTGTCAACTCTGTAGAAATTAACCAAACTTTGTTTCCCAAGGAATAAAAATAAGCAGTCAAACTTCTGAGGACTGAACTGTGGTCTTTCCTGGCACTTTATTTAAGACTGTCATCTTTTTATGTTTCAAATTTCAGCTCAATCTGCAAGAGATTGTCCTGTCTGAGATACTATGATTTTGTTAGTGTATTGCAAGGCAAAATAAACAATTTCATTTTAGCATCAACATTTCTTAGGTTCTAGTGAAAATCAAAATCACTAAACTAATCTCTGCTCTCTGGTGTTAGTGCTGTCTGCCAACTCTGATTTATCTGTTTATTGTTGCCCTCTGAATGTTAGTCTAACCATCAACATCTAAGAAATTGTTGGACTCTGTCAGCTGCTTTCTAAGACTGCTCCTAGACAATGCTCTCTGGGAGGCAGGTCCAGCCTTCCTCTGTGTGGCTGTCAGCTGTGGTTTGCAAACAGAAGTTCTAGCAGTGCAGTGATTAGTCACATCCTAGTTTTGAATGACAACAGATCTTTTCCTCACCCTCTCTTCTCATTAACTATGCATTGTTATGACATTGGATGACCTGCTGTTGAATGTTTTCAGGAAAGATACTGTGTGTTTCTACTACCTCGTTGTATCATTCTGCCTCTTTTTGATCCCTTTTCATTAGATTCTAGTAATCAAAAGAAAAAAAACCAAAAAACTATGAAAAAAGAGAATATCTTCTCAGGAAAAGACCCAGACAGGTTTCACAAGAACATAGAGGGAAATTATTTTGTTTCCATCTTTTCTATTCCCCCAGTAGTCTGACACCTTAAGAGTCATCCTAGTTCTCAAAAACCTCAACAAATAGTTGAAGCAATTGAAAGTTGGGGTATCTGCTGTCAGGTGTATTGTCTTGTTCTTGTTTGGAATAAATGGTGTATATTTCTGACCTAACTCCAGATGACAGTCAAGCACAAATGTTAAGCAATAAATACTAGGTTCAGCTACAAAATTTTGTCAGGTGAAATTCTATTAATTGATTTGGTACCAGATCAATGAATTTTCATTAAGAATTTAATGATTAGTTGTGTGTTCTGGATTTCAGGGAATGTAACTGAATGAGTACCATGGTTGCCACATAAGGGAAAATTTCTTAATTATCATTTGCAACCTCTTCTGTTTCTTGAATTATGAATGTGACAGAGGAAAAAAAGCTTCAGCATGTTCTGGTGAGGAATTCTTTGTATGCACTTGAATTCTATACAGCCCAGATCTTTCTTTCTAGAAGAGAACTCTGTTGTTTGTTCATTTGCAGAAAGATAATCTCCCAAACTATTTCAATAATTATAGCCATCGAAGAAGGCCAGTCATGCCCCTTTGTATCCTCTAATAACTGTACGGGAGGAAAACAGGAATAGTATCCATTTTATAGTAGTGCTTCAAATGTGAAATGGATCATGCATAGAAACACCTCAAAGCATTGCTTGTCTGATACTTAGGAAACATACAAGTCTGGATTATTAGGTGTGGTGTTAGGAAACCAGTCTTTGTTCTTAGGTCCCAAAGAAAGGCCTTGGGAGGAGTATTTCCCCTTGACTCAGTGCTGGTGAGGCTGCACCTGGAGTACTGTGTGCAGCTCTGGGCTCCTCAGTACAAGAGACACGTGGAACTACTAAAGAGAGTCCATTGAAGGGCCACAAAGATGACTGAGAATCTGGACCATCTCTCCCAAGGAAAGGCTGAGAGAGCTGGGACCGTTTAGCCCAGAGAAGAGAAGGCTTAGAGTGCATCTGATCAATGTATATAAATAGCTGAAAGGAAAGTGTGAAGAAGATGGATCCAGGCTCTTTTCAGTGGTTCCCAGTGACCAGTCAAGTGACTTTCCTACCAAAAATAAAAGCTGTAGGCCCATGTTGAACAGTGGAAGTTTCCAGAATTGGAGGTTCAGTTTGAAAGCTTCTGTGTTTTGTCTATAAACCTTATTTATGACCTTCTTCCCACACACAGATCCAAATAAAAATAATTTAATGTAAATCTAGTTAAGGAAATAATTTTTCAAATTATTTTTCCTCAAAGAAAATTAGACATTTACAATAGATCACGGGGTTTTGATACACAATGGAATGCTTACTGTGAAATGAAATACCTTTAATAGTTCCTTTTCTGTAATAAAGAACAGACCTTGGGGTGGGTACTGGGGGGTTCCTGCTCAAACATGGCCCCTGGGGTTCATCCTCCATTTGCACATGATGAGGAAACCACGTTGTGGCTTCAAAGGATGAAAGCAGTGTAATGCTGAAGTCATGTAATGTGTACCATTCTAAGAGATCGATTACAGCCACCCAAATCGCTTGAGCAGGTTAATTCACCAAGCTACTGTACTTTGTTATAAGCCATTAAGGCGTTTTTCTTTTCTGAATATGATATTTTGAGGAATTGATTTCTTTTTTTCCCCAGAAAGTTTATATTTCCAGCTGAAAAATCAAGTCGTCTTCTTCACTTATTCTTTGGGCCTAGATGTTGTCATGCTACTTTTGTTTATACTAAAGATAAATCAATTGACTTGCTTGATCTTTTAGAGCATACTCAGTTTAGTTCCCTCCATGAAAGAAGTCATGACTTAAACAGAAACTAAATTATGCCATAATTAAACTAGACATTCCTCCTATAAGCCTCTATCTTCAATATCTTTTATCTGTCAAAGTGGCACTTCTTACAGCAGAATTGCTAGGACAAGGTGAGATAATTACCCTGCTGACCATTTTATGCCGTGGTTCAGGAGGATAAAGTCCCAGTTAAGCTCTTTCCAGCTTTGCATGCTAAGTGATCTCAAATTGTCAAATGTGTAAAAGTCTGAAGGGAAGGCTTGGGTTCATATCTTAAACAAATCAGGGGCAGAGACGAAAGACAATGTTGTGCCTTCTCCCTGAGGAAAACCAAGTTTTCTAAGTAACTCTAGACCTGTTCTGAAACACATTATAGTGTCTGAAAGATATTTTTTGAGGGATTTATTGTTGAATCTTCATTACAATTTTTTTTTTTACAGAGAGTTTTGTACATCATCCTTTTAAAAAAAGTATTTTTCTTGGATTTGGTTTGATAAAATAAAAATATTTTAGGAATAGAGAATAAAATATTTCCTGGATTCATTTTGAAGTGAAACTATAATGAGCCTGTTGTTTAAGACACCTGCATACCATTGAAAGCTTTATTTTTTCTAATTAAAACTACATGAATAGAAATACCAAAAATATCCAACCAGAACTGAACATTTAAAACATACTAGAAGTTGATTAAAGTAGATCAACACAGTAAGGAGCTACAACCTTAGGAGCTTGCCTTCATGCATTGTGCTTTTCATAGCCAGCAGTCACATCACCTTCTGATCTGATTCTGTCAGCGCTCACAGGCAGGGTAGGGTCAGGTCAGGTCAATACTTGAATGGGAAAATGTCTCGGTGCTGTAGAAAATGCTTTTATTCATTTGGTACTTGGGTCTTTTTCTCAGAACTCTTGTGACAACATGAGGCTCTAGGACAATGTCTGAGAAGAACAGGAAGTGTAACCAAAGGCTTAATAATCTTTGATTCTTAAAAATTTGGAAGTATTTCTGCAGAAATTTTGAGGTCTGCCCTAATATTTTAATTTTTCCAAATGGCAGTCAAAGAAGTAATGTTTCTGTTTACCTATGTTTTCAATGTTTCAACTTGTCAGTCATTCTCTCGATACAGGGAGGAAATTAGATTATGTTTTTTGTTGATTTTTTTAACAGCATTATGGGGTAATTTATTGTGTTTGAAGTGTTGTTATGACAGTGATAGGCAGTAGCTTAGCATGTTTCAATAAAATTGAGTTGTTGATTTTTTTTTATCCCCATTTAATTGCTTTAGTTGGAGAAACATGGCGTATATGTTCCGTATGACATATCAAAAAATCAGTTTAGATTTCACTGTAATTAATAATACAAGCATTGTAATTGTAGGCTTCTTTAAAAAGATGTGTGCTTGAAACAGAATCTGAAATAATTACAAAAGATGTTTCTAGTTTTAAGTCATCTATGTTTTGGGGTTTTTGAAGTTTAAGCTGACAATGGCATTAAGCTAAAAATCCATAGAATTTAGTTTTACCTTTTCTAATATCTGAAGGATTTTTTTTTTTTTTTACTTCAAGATGTCGTTTACCTAGTTTTTCAAAATATTATTATACATCTTAGAGAGTTGTATTTGTGATTTAGGACAGCACTTTGTTTAGCATCCGAGACTTTAAAAGAAAAATAATTTATTATTCATAAAAGTGGCAAAGGTGTCTAATCTGTACTGATAAAGATTAGTCATATGCCCACATTAAAATTTAGATTTGTTAAGATACACTTAAATTATAATGCTATTATAGTATGATCAAGGAAATTGGTTTATCCACAATATATTTATTTGACTTGAAATAAACTATTGGTTTTGCGGCTTTCATATGGTGAGCAAAGCTACTGAGTATTTGAAATACCTTGAAAAGAAAAATAAAGCTATAATTTTCCTTGGACTTAGGTAGCAGAATGTGAAAGTTCCCATAACAATCTTAATAATTTGGTTGAATGTTTAACCTTGATGGTGTTGAATGTTCTCTTCCAAATACATGTAGTGAAGATTTTCTGCCCAGTGAGATTCTGGTGTGTCATCTGGTGTAGTGTGAATTTCCCCGAATGCAACAGTGAAGCACCTTACAGAATGTTATAGATACATACAAATCACTTTCATTAGGGCACAGATTGCTCTGATTACTCCAATGGCTACAAAAAGACTTCCATTTCTACAAGAAATACCCAGTATTATTATTTGCATTGCTGTTGTAGCTATTGCCATAGTAATAGACTTTGAAAATGCAGTGCTTGATTTGCACAAAAAAAGGTCAGAATCAGCCAAGATTACCTTAAGTCTTGGTAGCAAAAGGTATGATTGAATTTTTAAGCCAGGCTTATGATGCCTTTCAGTTTTATATTGCAAAGGATAGAAACCATAAAGATTTCCAGTCTGATAACATCACTACTACTCTGTGTTTAAAGCAAGATGTCTTTGTGAGACCACTTCTGTTAGAAAAGCAGTTTTTCTTGTTATTTTACCTAGCTGCTAGAGGATACCTGCATTATTAAATCTCCAAAGAAACTCTGTCTTTTCTTCAGAGTAGCTGCTGTCAGCCTAGTTGCAAAAGACTTTCCTTTAACTGGGAATCCTCATTATTGTTGAGAGGCTTCCTGGTGGACTCTTTTTCTTTTGAATCAGTTCTGTAAGATGGTGCCTGATGCTTATTCTTCTATGAAAGCCCTGGGTATTCAGATATTACTTCAGAAAATACAGTGAACAATCCTTCCAACCACTTTTCATAGGTTTCCAATTTCATGTCACTGCTTGATTTTCCAAGCTTTTTCAGAGGAGTTCCTTTATAGTGCCGACTGCTTTGGGCTGCAGACAGGATTGAACAAGACTTCTATCTGTATGCAAAGGTCAGTCTGATTCTTTTGCTTTAAAAGCACACATCATTTTAGCTAAAAACCCTCAACAAAACAAAAAACCCCACAACAACCAAACAAACAAAACCACCAAAACCAAAAAAACCTGCCGAAAAACCCATCCCAAAACCAAACTTTCTGGTCTAACAGCAACATCCATCTTCTAATTGCTCAAATATTCATGGGGTCATCTTTGATAAATATTTTTAGAGACTCCTTTTTTTGAGGTTTGAATTCAAGAATCGAGAGAAATGTGTCCAGAGAGTGAGTGGAGAGAATAATGTCACTTTGAACAAAACGATCAGCTTTAGAGGTACCTGGAGTAGTACTTCCACTGGTGTTTTAGCCAGGTCGGTGGCAGATTGCATTTAGAGAAATTTTTCATTTTCCTTTTACACTGTGTTGACTAAGATGTATTGCACTTTAAACTTCCTCAGGCTTCATATGAAGTATATTGATAAGATATTTGGCGTAAAATTACATGTAAATAAAATGCTTGATTAAGGTGAAGAATTCAACTGAAAGAAGAGAAACAAAACTGAGGCAAAGGACCAGACCTAATAATAAAGACGATTTGTCTAAGGTGAAAATATTGTTTATAAATGGCTCATATTTACATTAAAATCGTTGTATTCTCACCTCTAGCTCACACATTTCACTCCTGATAACTTAATGTGTTTTTTATTTTACTACAACTGAGAATGAAATGTGTAAATATGACAGAGTTTTATAATAATGTTCAAAAAGACTATTTTACTGTTTTGATTCTTTATATTTATATGGTACATTTCTTGTGACTAAATCTAGTTGGATGTTATAAAAATAACAGTGACCCTTCCATTTTATGAACCATAAGGTAACTTATTTCAAGAAGAAATCTCCTGAAAATGTCAGACTGTGATATAGGTGCATGCAAATATTATATATACATGCCATTGGGGAAAAAAACCCAAAATGTATTTAATCACTTTAAAAAAATTATGCATTTTAGTCGTGGTGGTTAGATGTCTCCATTTTATCAAGACAGTTTGCATACAGAATGAGTGGATTAATTCTATGTTTTGGTTAGCTGACAACAGTATAAACCTTCTCCTGACTTTTAGAACTATGCTAATCCCTGTTCCCTGCTTATAATCTCTCTACAAGAGCAAGCAAGGTGAATGATGCTTTATCTTAGATCAAGACAAGGCATCTGGCAGCATTTGGAAATTGCCCGGAGATTTATTGTGGCGAGTGTGACATTTTAAGTGAAATAGCCTTCTGGAGTACTTGGGAAAATAACAGGAATACTTGAAAAGCTGGTAAATGTTTGGTTTGGTGGTTTTTTTTAGATCAAGGTTGCACATTAGATGATATTTGTGTTTTTTAGTTTCAGGTTCCTCTTTTGCTTAATGTTTTTTCAATTGCTGTTTCTTCTGCTGTATAAATTAATACCACAAAAATGAATAGCCTTTGAAACATTACTTGGTAATAATTTAGAAATAACTCTAAGTTTATCTTTTGCAGGTTACAGCATATGCTTATGAGAATGAGTATTACATTACATTACATTACAT